>JAIPRL010007793.1:0-22246 GCA_025469235.1 Pemphigus obesinymphae
TTGTTTAACCAAATATTTGACTTTGTTTTTAACCCTAATTATTGACTATCCATGTTACCACAATACGATTTCTGTTATTATTTAATGTTGTTTTTTTTGTTTTTTCGTTTTTTTGTTTTTGTTTTTTTTTTCTGTTTTATTGATACTGTTACTAACCTCTTTTCACTATTTTATTATATCTCTATATATGTTATATCCGATTGCCATATGAAATTAAAAAAATGGATAGTTATTATAAGTAAAAGGAAGATCATAAAACAGCCAAAGAAACCCCAGTAAATATATAATAAGGAACACTGTTAAGTTAAATATGATTAAAAAATATGGTTAATATGAAATCTGAAAAATAATGTTGAAATTTTCGTCCAACTATTGGGCTAATATTACAATATATAATTTTAAAAAATGTATCCTATTCTAACAAGGGTACCAGTACATATACAATATTAGGGTCAATAACGCCAACTATATACTCTGTCAGTTATAAAGACATACATCACACAAATCTAACACCATCAACAATCAACGATAACACCAACTCATCAACAGCATTGGTAATACAGCATTAACAACATCTGAAACATAATAATATTAATACTAAAACATAATAAGAAGGGAATTAAATATTTACCAAAAACATTGACATGTCTCGACAATAAGGTACCTACCTACCTACATAAGTATTTAACCTAAAGAAAAAAATGATTTAAACACAAAAAACAGTATGTTTTTCCACCATATTAAAATATAATGTTCAATTTATATTTTAAAAACTATCATTCCCAAGCACTATCATTCTCACTATATGTAAGCGTACAGACCTTATAACGGATCTGAACATACATAGACTTACATGCAGTACTATGAGCATACAGTAGGCTGAGGTATATCATAAGATAACCAGAGTGTGATGGAATTAAAAAGATCAACATTTACATTATTAATAATTTAAAGATAGATAAAAATTTCGAATAAATGATAATAAGATTGGTTGAGTTAATTTATTTTTATAAATGGTATATGTTATAGGCATATAAATTACTTTAATATGGGGAAATTGTTAAGTTAAAATTGTGGAAAAGATATAAATATTAAGATATTATAAGGGAACGCTATATAGAAAAATAAAGAAACCAAATAATAAAGCCCATAACCCCAAGTAATCTTAGTTTAAGTACTGATGGTTCACGAACTATAATATTCAGTTCATTGCACCATTCAGAATATGGTTGTTACACCGACTATGCAATAATAATTTAAATTTTTGAACATGGTTTGAAGCAAGTTCAATATTAATTTCAAAGTTGGTTTTATAAAAAGTTCATACATCTATATTAGACCGTATATAATTTGTGCAACCATCTTCATTAGTTTCTATTCAGAAAGAAATTTAAAAAATGATGGAGGAAGTCATACATGCGGTGACGCCCGCAGAATAACGTATATTTTCCTGCCTACCTACAGTGGGAGTGAAACCTCAAACAGTCCACATAAAACACTAATTTCTAACGACTACCTAACCTATATGAAGTACCAAGCAAAACTCTGGGCTTATAAGTACTATAGACTAAAAATTCATTATAATATTTTAAGTATACTAATATATATATATATATTATTTTTCTATGGTAATAACGGTAGGTTTGTATTTTATAATAGTTATATTAATGGTTATGCTATTTATGAACAATTACATTTTACTAAACACATTTTGTTGGGGTATATAAATATTATAGGTAGGTATAACCTGTCCAGTTGATCGGCGTCCTTGGCGACCGTTACATTGTTACATTTGTAGGGGTTATTAAAATTGCAGAAACACAAATATATTGCTTACATACTTTTTTTGGGGGTTATACTTCGAGCAAAATACTAATTACCCAATAATATCCATGATAATATCAAAGTCATACATTGTAGGTATCACACATTGTTCAATAAATATTTTTGAACCCTTAGTCTGATCAAACGTGTGAAGTCACCAAGAGTGCAAATGAACTGGGCAGGTTATACACTGACTTCTTTCAATAAAAAATAATTATACATAAATTAATATTAATACATTTCAAAGAAGTAAAATGTGCACAGATGAACATTTATCAAGTATAATAATATATTTAAATTAATAATATTATAAACATTAGGAGAAACTTAAAACAAGCACACCAAATATGCATAATATGGTAATATAATTAAAACTGATGGGCTATATTAATAGACAATCAATATCTCTGTAGCATAAATGAATATGAATAAGATTTTATTTGGAGATATTCATCATATTTAAAATGATTTGCTTAAAAATGTTAAAACGTGTTATTTAATTTTAAAAGATTGTCTAATAAATATTTTTAATAATAAATTAGCTTTTTTAAGTTATACTCTAATATTAATTGATTATTTTACATTATGAAATCATATTCAATCAAATATTTTTCTTTATATAATTGATAAAGTATGTACTGGCTACAACTAATTTGAATATAGTTATGAAATTACAGTTCCTTAAAAAACACACAATTTCAGGTTCAAGTTCATTTTGTTAAAAAGGAACAGTTTCTTTGCTTGTCTTGCTTAGTCTCTTGCCTTATAAAACAATATTTTATGATCCTCAATAATTTTAACATTTTTAATCATATGCCATGAAAATTTAAAATGGCTTTTAATATAAATCAGACATACTAAGTAGGTACATACTGCCTAACATATTTTTTGTCAAAACTAGTTTTATTATTATTTTTTTAATTAAAAGTAAAGAAATATAATTTTAAGAGGATGTATACATGTACAATTAATGTAATTATCTAGTTTTCCTACATTTTTTCAATTTTTAATACGTTTTTAAACTCAGATTTATAAAAAAAATATATTAATACAATTTGTTTTGGTTATAACTCGTAAGTCATAATTATATACTTCAGTATATTTTCTAGTCTTATTAAGTATAAATAAATTTAAATAGAAATTTATTTTAATATATTTACCTAAAAATACTATTGTGGATTTTATTTTTATGTAAAAATAGCCCAGGTTCTGATTTTAATAAATTGTAAATATCATTGCCAATATTATTGTATAATTGTTTAATGTCAGAAAAAATTGTGCTAACTGTGACAGTGACCACAACTTAATAATGATGAAATGTGAACTATAATACAAAAATGCCAAACTCTCCCAAATAGAGTAGGATAAATATAATATAAGATTATTAAAGAGTGCGCAGGTTATAGAAAAATATTGACAGTATATGAATAATGTATTTCAGATGAAAAACGGTTATGATCCTCTAAATAAAAAATGGAAAAATATCAAATCAGCTATCAAGATTGCTGTAAATGCTTCGTTAACAACTGAGAAAAAAATACCTAGAAGAGAACGGATTAAAAAGAAAATAGTTAAACATATAGAAAAAAGAAAAAAATACAAAAACAAAAATAAAAACATTGAAGGACTAAATAATTCGAAAAAAATGGTTAGAATAGCAATATGGAGAAATTGAGGCGCTTTTTAGAGTCAATAAAATGGATCGAGTGTATTGCATACATTTTGTTGGAAATAGAAAACTAATGTGCATTAATACCACAAAGATAAAGACCAACTATTAGTTAATGATGAGAATAAAATAAATAGATGGAGAGAGTATTTTCAAGAACTATATGATGGTGAACAATATTGGAAAATATTACAATGAATATAAAACAAAGCCATTTATTTAGAAATCAGAATTTGACTCAGAGCTCCATAATTTATAGCAAAATCAATAATAATATAGATAAATCGAACAAATGAAAGAACAATGAATTTTTTCATGTTTCTTCTAAAAATTAATAAAATTTTAATATATTCCATCATACAAAAAAAGGAATTTTAACTCCAATTTGTTCCAGAAAAATGAACGAGTTTGTTTGCACGCATTTCTTCCAAGCATTGGTTGTAGCAATGTATGTTTAATACTTTACCTTTTTGTCATCAAAAATTTCAAATAAACTTTTTGAACCATTCAATAGTATTTTTTTTTTTAATCCAGCAGACAGTATGTTGTAATTTCAAACTAATTCCATACTTCCCAGGTACTTGAATTTTATTTACCTAATTTAAATGCGAATTTTGCACTAATTATTAATAAGTAATATGTCATATTAATGAAGTAGTACTAACTTGGTGAATCCAGTACAGAGCTGATCAATATTATTTGAATAACTTCTAAAATCTCGATACAGATATAATGAATTTTTGATTTCAAAAATAATTTTCACCTGGCAAATGTTTAAAAAAAAGCATTAATTGATTTAGGTATGGGGTTGATGATTGACAATTATATACTGTCTTAATGCAACTAGATTACAATAACCTTTAAAGGAAAACTTATACATATATTGCAATGTATAATATAATGCCGGGTCCCACTGAGAATACATAAATTGTGTTTTTCAACAATTTCAAAACATTTTGTTTTTTACTGTTGTTTATTGTTTTCACAAATACCGCATACAATGTAGACACAATGTTCTTGTTTTGTTTTCCTAACAACTCTATGTGGACCCAACATAACAAGTATTAATTATATTATTAATAAATGATTTTCAAAAATGAACGACAAAAATATTTAAAATTTACATTTACATTTTGGTAAAATTCACACAAATATGTTATGAAAAATTTCTATTTTCATGTAGGTAATATAAATTAATACTGAAACAATTATATTTGGTGATTTTCGTCGAATAAAAATCATCTAATAAAACGTTTCATAATTATTTAACTCTTTTAAATTATAATACAATATTAGAGGATGATTTATGATTATAATTATTAAAATATTCTTTAATAGATATTGGTATTGATATTACATAACTTTATTTTAAAATGTAATCATGAATTTTATTTTAAAACATAATATTATTATTTATAGGTATCTACAACATTCTTGAAAATTACATAGGTACTAAGAATTAATATAATAAAGTCAATGATTATAGTCATTTTTGAAAATCATAACACTATCAATAAACATTAAATATTTAAATATTATATAGGTACCTAGGTATATATCAAATATCTCCACAGTGTCGACTGGGGTCAAGTGGTTGAAATGCATATTTTAGCTTACAAGGTTCCCAGTTTGACTCCCAGGTAGAAAATGTGATAGTCAATGGAATATATCTTGCTAGTGACATCTGGTCTCTGGTACAAGCTGGTCATAATAATTTGGTCCCGTCCAATAATTTGATAGCTATGCTTGTTGTAGTTTTTAAAAACTATCCTCTTGACTCCCCTAATATGTGAAGATGCAAATTTGAACATATTAGAGTTTGGGAAATAAGAGAATGTAAAACTGTTAATTATATACATACCTACCTATATATCATATGATAGTAGGTACCAACCTACCTATTTTACTTTAAAATGTCATGAGAAATTTTATTTTAAAACTTAAAATTACAATATAAAATAAACGAATCTTGTTTACACATATTGTATATAGAATGACATTAATGGACGACTTTTAACTAATTATTAAAATGCATACACTTGAAAACTTGTCAAATGATTGTCAATTAAGAGCATGTAAAATTACTAATTAGTAGGTAGATAAATTAAAGTTTTTAATTTAAACAAATTAGAAGCTACAATAAAGTTGTGACGATTTTACTAATTTACATAATAATCATTAGAATTTGTTTACTAAATTAGTCCGTGAATAGTAAAAGTAAATATAATATTATCTATTATCATTTATCGGTCAGTAATTGTTGTGGTATAAAACATAGGAACATCTTATTGACCGGTTTACAAATTATGGTTACCTACCGAAACCACGGAATAGATACCTACCTACTTTAGAAGCGTCACTTCCACTGACTGATAAGACGAATGTGGTTTATCAGCATTTAAACATATAATTAATATATAAGGGATGCCAAAGGGGGCCATGGTCCCCGTCCTCAATATTTTTAGAGGCCCCAAATTTCCAAATAGATTACAAGTCCCGATAAGAATTTTTATTGGGTTGATAAATTTAGATGTATCGACAATCTTAGATGTAGATGTTTAAATATTAAGTAACCTGTAGGTACTATTAGTTGTCGTTTACTCGTACATATAACTATTCTTTAAAACTAGTAAAATTAGGTATTCTAATTTTCAACTAACGGTACCTACATTGAACATGCTGTAATATAGTGGCATTTATTCATTACCTACACCCTCGGTTTAAGGTGTCTTAAACCGCGATTTCACCAATTTATTATACGATTAGGTACTATATTACTAGAAAACATTTTATAATCTAGTCGAATACTTGATCAATACATGGTAATTCGTTGTCAAGAGTCGAGACAACTCGATGACTCGGGTACTATTTGTTCGTAGACCCAAATTTTACAACATGTAGGTAATAGGTAATGTATATATTATTGTAGTAATAATATCTCCACGGTTTCCTCATGCCTGTCGTAGAAGTCGACTAATTGAGGTTGCGTCAGATCGACAGCCGGCATAAAACTTGTCAAAAAGTATGAGAAGTATTAAAAAGAATATAGGCGAGTTTTCCCATCTCGGATGTTCGCGGGGAAAACAAAATTGCGTACTTGGATGTGGAGATAGCCTAAGGGACCAAGTGACCAGTACCAGCCTGACAGCGGCTGCGGTATCCGTTCCATCAGTTGTATGTGCGGGTCTACCCAACGGCCATGATGTCGATGGTGTAGGGAAAGCACCAAAGTGTTTTGGGTTAGATTTGCACTTGAGTACGCAGGATACGTATTATAAGGTTGTTTATGTCACTTCTAATAATCATTATAATATATGAATTTTATATTTCCCAAAAGTATAAATAAAACAAGAATACCTATAATAAGACCTATATATTCTATAATTATCTTCCCGTAAGATATTGAAATTGAGGAATATTATATTAGATTTCCCAATAATAAACAATATTTATTTAGGTACCTACTAATCAAAAATTTTATAAACTTATTTATTGTTAATTTTAATAATAATTATTACAAATACATTGTAGTATTTTCAATAATGTTAATGATTTTTTTAAATTTTAAAATGCTTAAAGTTGAAAAATAACAAAAAAATAATAGAAACTTAATTTTACCTTTATACCTACTTCAAATGATAAATTGACTTATACAAAAAAAAAATTAACTTAAGTTAATAAGTTTTTTTTTTAACTTAACTTAATTGTTAAGAAAAATATAATTATTAACTTTAAACTTTTGCTATTTTTTTCTATTAAATTAATTTAACTGAGTTATAAAAAAATCATTAACTTGCCCAGCATTGTTTATTAGTAGTAGTAATATAAAAATAAAAAAATAATTAAACATATGTATCAAAAATAGAAAATATTATGATTATTATTATATTGTGAAATGTGTAATAAATGTTTTAATTAATGTTTATTAGCTTTTATATTTTTGTTATTTTATTTAATCATTGTATACTCCTATAATAACTTCTATTTTATAAAAAAAATTTCGGAAGTTCCCTCAAAAATATTCCACCATTTAAACTTTGTAATAATAAAATTGCTTTAACTGTAAAAGTAATATAAACATGAAGATTGAAATGTTAAATGGTAATATTTTTCCTTCATTTCCCCTCTGAGAGATAGATACACTAGATACAGTTATAGCATTATCTTATGAACATATTATTTTGTTAACCTATTTAGTTTAACTATGATCAGAACAAAAGTATATATATATATATATATATATATGCTGAGTATTAAGGAAATTTGTAATAAAATTATAATTTTTAATAAACACTGTTATTCATCATTGATTAACATAATCATACATCTTATGCTTCATGCATTCAAGTATTTAAAATGTCTAATAAAACATTAATTTTAACACAAATGAATAAATATATGTTTCCAGTTACGAAATTATCTAAAATTGTATTCTTTTACATCATAAATCATTAAAAACAAATAAATATTTAGATGTTATTCGGCATTTTTTTAAAACGACTAAAATAATATCAAAAAATGAAATATGTGATAAGAGTAAATTATCTCATACATAAAATATATGGTCGTTTCCATTTTTTTTCCTAAAAACAGATTTCATTTTCCCTCACTGTTAAATGGCTCCACTGTTTATATATGCTTCACAATTGTCCATTTTTTTCCAATACAAAAAAAATTTGTAGGTATTTTACTGTAATATTACACATACTGTACATGGCCAAATTTTTAATTTTCAGTAACACTGAACTGATATACAATACACTATTAATAATAATAGGTATAATGAAATAGATGTCCTAAAAAGTTGAGGTATTCATGAAAAATAACGTAAAATACCTAATACATTATTACAATACGAGTATATGAAAACGATAACGCCCAGGTAGTTTTACAATAGGCTACAGTAAACCATGACAATATCTTTATCTAATATAAAATGTACTAGTATCAGCAAACTTATTTTATATAATTTATATAGTTTAATTTTTTAAATGTTTACTAGTTTGGATATCGAAATTAAACCCAAATATTTAACAATTATAAAATTTAGTAGGTATACTTGTAAACCGAACACTAGAAATGTGTTCTTGTAGCAGTCTCGATATTATTTTATAATTTTAAAATGAAATCTGATTTTCGGTGGACAATGGTCTCGTTCACACACATTGTACAAATAAAATATTTGGTTAATAAATTTCTAATAAAATCTAATATCGCCAACTGATAACATTTTAAAATTATGCATTTGTATAGATAAGTTGTTATAGAAAATACTGGAATCACCACAAAACAGGGATTTTAATTGTCTATCTTATTAAAATAAAATTAATAGCTTCCTAGTTTGATATTAGACTTTATACTAAGAATAGAAGTTTCAAATGGTCAAGTCGTAGCTAAACAAATTATTAATTTTACCTTTATACCTACTTCAAATGTTAAATTGACTTAGACAAAAAAAAAAATTAACTTAAGTTATTAAGTTTTTTTTTTTTACTTAACTTAATTGTTAAGAAAAATATAATTTGAGAATTTATTTATTTATTAACTTTAAACTTTTGCTATTTTTTTCTATTAAATTAATTTAACTGAGTTATAAAAAATCATTAACTTGCCCAGCATTATTTATTAGTAGTGGTAATATAAATATAAAAAAATAATTAAACATGTGTATCAAAAATTGAAAATATTATGATTATTATTATATTGTGGAATGTGTAATAAATTTTTAAATTAAAGTTTATTAGATTTTATATTTTTGTTATTTTATTTAATTATTGTATACTCGTATAACAACTTCTATTTTGTAAAAAAAATCTTGGAAGTTCCCACAAAAATATTCCACAATTTAAATTTTGTAATAATATTGCTTTAACTGTAAAAGTAATATAAACATGAAGATTAGAATGTTAAATAGTAATATTTTTCCTTCATTTCCCCTCTGACAGATAGATACACTAAACACAGTTATAGCATTATCTTATGAACATATTATTTTGTTAACCTATTTAGTTTAACTAAGATCAGAACAAAAGTATATATAAATATGCTGAGTATAAAGGAAATTTGTAATAAAATTATGTTCTTCTTCTTCTTCTTCTTCTGTGAAATGAAAAATGCAAACAACAAGTATGAATTAATAAAAGCTATATCAGAACCAGCAGTTGAGACCAAGTCCAACATCAAAAGGAAAAGGGTAATGTTCAAAATATGTATCTTCTTCTTCTCCTTCGCCTTCTCTCCCAACTATTTGGGGTCGGCCACCCTGGTCCTACACTTCCACTTAACTCTATCTCCCGCATCTTCTTAACTTACTCCCACCTTTCTCATATCAACCGCCATTACATCCCCCCATCTCTTTTTCGGTCTTCCTCTCACCCTATTACCAACAAAATTCATTTCACTTACTAATCTTAACACCTCAGTCTCTTCCCTCCTTAATACATGCCCGAGCTATCTTAACCTATTCTCTCTCATTTCGTCTACTATCGAAGCTAAATCTATGATATACTCATTCCTTATTTTATCCTCACTAGTAACTCCACTCATCCACCTTAACATTCTCATCTCAGCGACACTCATTCTCTGTTTTATTTTTCTATTTACTGCCCAATATTCCGTTCCATACATCATTGCAGGTCTCACCACTGCCTTATAAAATTTACCTTTTAAAATAATAGGAATTCTTGTATCACACATAATACCTGACGTTTTTCTCCACTTCGTCCATCCACACTTAACCCTGTATTTCATATCCTCTTCGAGACCCCCATCTTTCTGTACAACGGACCCTAAATACTTGAACCTCTCCGCTTCTCCCACCACTTCCCCACACAACTTTATTTCTAGACTTTCCCTATTCCCTCTGTTATCCCTATTATATAACTATTGTCATCAGGTCGATATGTTCAAAAGTCCGATTAAATATTGTGATATTGATAAAAGTTTACCCGGACATATTCATATAAATTTAATTAAAATTGTGAAAAATACTACTGAAGTCCGACGATTTGAAATTCATTACTATGAGATATAAAACTATAACCGAATATAGTTAGGACCTCCGAGTTTAGACTTAGATTTTACAACACGGATAGAAGTTTCGATCGTTCAAGTGTTAACTGACGTAGTGCCATCCAGCACCCGAACTAGTAGATCCTCTAAAGATTAAGTACAGCATCGATCATTCGTTGGTAGGTGAAATCTGGCACTCTAAACTAGTAAAGGTTTTTTGACTACGGTATCCCATACTGGTCAGAGGGTATTCACTGCAGTAAGATAGTCGGTAAATATAATTCCCAATTTCTAGACTACTCCATTAAGGTAGCTGTTATGTACCTTAATGTAATAACTATAATTTTCCTATAAGTACTTATTTATCTAAAGCATTCTCTATGTCTCTATGATTTGTATGTAAATTGTATGTATTTGAATAATCATTATAACAATTCATATACTCTGTAAATATTTATAACTTTGTATATTTATATAATCATTCTTTCTCCTGGAATAATAAAGAGTGTGATTTAAAATCTAATAAAAATTGTTATATGTTAGCGAGACCTATTCATTTTATACTGACTAGACTACCGTCTTATTACAACTTGACAATTGAAATGCTAATGGAAGTCAAGATAATAGTAAGGTAAGGCATGATTCCGGCAAGAGATAAACGTCATCGTTACAATTTTTATATAAATATCAATTTTAAAAGTAAACATATATTTTGATACGTTTATAATAACCTACTATTATTAAATTAACATACCACAATTTCTATTACAAAACACTGAAGGATTTTTTAATTTATCTATAAAAGAAAAAAAATCATTATGTAAGATCAATATAATATTAAGTTTGATGATTCTCAACTCCTTAATGCTGCATCTATATTTTTATGAGAAGTAATTTATTATTTCATTATAATGTAAATGATTTTTTTAAATTTAGTGAAGTAGAAAAATATTTAACGTAATGGATTTTTTTTTAATAGATACAAAAATATAAAAAAATATATGAAAATATGAAAAAATCATCAAGTAGAATGTGTATGATGTAGAAAACTTGTAAATATTAATTTTTATAAATGAAAAAACTCAATTCCACAAAAATACGAAAATATTATACTTTTGTTAAAGTTATATTATTTATAATATTTTTGTGGAATCAAGTTTTTTCATTTATTATATTACAACAAGTAGAATAATAATAGTACTTAATTGTATTATTTTATTTGTTCAAGAGGAATAATGGACCGCACTTGAAATGGAAAATTTTACGAACCAGAACGCTATAGATATAGCATATGCTTTTTGGTTTACAAAAATATAAACAACAATATAAAGGAGGGGCAAAGGTGTCATCCCCCACCCAAACTCATTTTATATTTTATTTTACTATACTTTATATGATTTATTATGTATTATAACATGAAATAATCTTAAGATGTTATAAAATTTCAGACTTCCCCCCCCAAATATAGCTCTGGATCCGCCACTGAGTGGGGGACTATAAGTTCACATATTATAAGGTATACTTATATAATGTACAACGTATACAATTTTATATTAATATATTTACTAGCCGGAATACGCGGATATACTAGAATTTCAAGGTCTTTAATTATTTAATTTTTAATGATAACGTATTTTTTAATTCCATTTTATTCATTAAAGTAAAACATAAATACCTTGAAAATTTATATTTTCATTGAACAAATAATAATAGGTTTCTTCAGGACCTTAAAAAAATGTATTTGTTATGTTGTTGATATCACATTAAATTATGGTAGTTTTTAAATTTTAACATTATAATATGAAATAGGACAAATTGATATATTCTATACTCAAACTACATCCATGTAATCAACATTATGTTTATTTACTAAAGAAATTAATTAAATAATATTGCATTGTGTTGGTGATGCGATACTATTCCAACCATTGGACCAGAGTGGTACGATCAACTCAGTTTTTCCGAGGAACAACGTCAAGTGTGTTCCGCTGCGGTCCTCTATGGGTGAACTAGTTGCCACGTTTCGTGCTTTTCTCTATAATACTGGTATATATTATATCGATGAATTATAATATTATCTGGTCATCACTGTTACATTACAGTAATATACCTTTTTTTTTCAGATAGTTAACAATGTGTTTGTCTCCTGTCTGCCAGCCAACTATATATCCTAATAATTATATCGTTTATTTATTATCAATATACAATTTTCAGAGTAATAAATAAGTTTTGGGGCCTCGTGACTATCCTATATTAAGGAGTAGTATATAGACATTTATTTATTATTTTTGCTGGACAGCTTTATGCTTGCATGAATTGTAAATTAGCATAAGTGTAAGTAAACTTTCAAAATTATACAGTGTGCTTTTACATGCACCCGCGATTATTAGAGATATATTTTGTAATCCTGCCAAAAATGCAAATTTTTACTCAAACAGACTCATTTTATCAGAGCGTAAAAATGCATACTGCTCAAATAATAAATTTCAAAACATTAATAGATTCCTTGTAACTTTTCTTAGGTATTGTATCAAGAATATTTCAAACAATATTACTAATGAATTACAATATTTGAATTGCAAGTTGAAAAATTATTCAAATTTTTAAACTATTACAAACAAAAAATAAAAATTTAATAATATTCTTGATACGATATCTCGAACAAGTTCTAAAAAACACAAAAATGTTTTGAATATTAATATTGGATTAAACATCGTCTCAGTTTCATTTCCATCGGTATGAGTTTATATTTTTATCTTTCTATTGGTATAAAAACCGTTGACCTAAGATAATTATACAATATGTACTATTGAAATTCCAAAAATACGTTTGTTGACATTATATATCATGATTACGTAACAATAAGAAATAGTACTGTCACATGCTTTTTTAAATTTATTTTTAAAATATACTTAAATATTTTTAATACATTTTTTTCCTAAAATTACACCAAATTCGCCTTAAAAAAACTTTTGGAAATCTGGAATGTGGCATCCACTAAACTATTAATTATATGTAATGGAAAGTAAAAAGAGTGTTGATCATAAATCTCAACATAATATTATCTGTAATTTTTAAATATATTATGAAAATTCCTAAATTATATTTAATTTTCACAATGTACAAAAAAAAACCATTGAAGTCTTCTAGTAGTATTTGTAATTTAAATTTAAATTATAATCATTTTTGTATAAATTAATTGGAAAATTAGAAAAGAAATGTGAAATAAGATGGTATTTATAATAAAAATTTATTTCTAAGCATTCTCAATTTTTTTGTAACAAATAATAAATTACCATTTGAATTATTTTGGTTCCTTTCTAGAAAATAAGCATAAAATAATTAATATTGTGAATATTTTAGTTTTATTTGATAAATTTAGGATTATATATGGTATGTTTCTGATATGAAAAATAATAAGTAAAATATTTATAAAAATAATGCGAATAAAGTATAAATTATACATAGTACAATTGCGGAAAAGACTTATTTGAATAATCTAAAATTTAAAATGTGTAATAATGTAATATATCATAAAACAACAATACTTTAGAGACTTGACTCTAAATATTTTATAAATAATATTATATTGTGTTTGCTACACTGCCGTCGGTGCAACATCAAAGGATAGCCAGAGTGTTACGAGTGTACGACCAAGTAAGTTTTTCCTAGGAACAGCGTGGACCAGGTTACGCTCCAATTCTCCACGTGAGAACTAGTTGTAACGTTTCTTGGTTTTCATTATAATATTTTATTATGTATCATAAATGTATAATTTATTTGTTCAGTAACTAGTCGTCACCGTTACACATACTATATATTATACTTTGTTCATTAGACATTAGAGTAATAAAAGTTTCTTTTCTGATAGTTACCTAAGTATTTATCTCTTGTCTACTGGCCTAATATATTCCTAATAATTGAATTGTATATTTACTATCAATTTACGATTTTCAGAGTAATAAATAGTTTAGGGAGCCTCGTGACTACCGTGTATTAAGGAATATAATATATTCAAAATTTTATTTTTCTTGCTGGACTGCTTTATGTTTGCGTGAATTAAAAATGGTTACTTATTAGTGTTAGTAACCTGAATAAAAATAATATAGCCTGATATTATGAATATTATGAACATTTAAGTTCAATTAGACAAATTTAGTATTATTAATAGTAAATGCTTCTATTCCGAAATATAACAAGTCAAGTTTTTATAAAAATAATATGAATTAACTATAAATTATATACATAATTTAAATGTGTAATAGTGTAATATAGTATCACATAACAACAATACTATAATATAGATTATAGACTTTTAATCTTTTGAATCTTTTAATAGGTCAAAAATGTTTACTAATGTACCTAATAAAATAGACAATAAGAGGACCATATGTTGTAAAAGTGTTTTCCACGGTGTTTTTTTAACGTTATGGCGTAACAGATAGTTCTCACAAATAACTAGTATCAGTATGTTTTCGTATTGTCTATGATCATTTAAATATGTCTGATCTGTTTTTGGGATTTGTTTGGACTGAATTTACAATTTCTATGACATTATCTACTTTAATAATTAATGTTTAAATGTTTTAGTCAAATTTGAATAGAAATTATTTGACTGCAAATGTAAGTAGCCAAATAACTGGCTTTCAAAAGCGAATAATTGATTTGGAAAACCGAGGAAGTTTTGTTATACGCGGAACTCTTAAATCTATATGTTCAATATGGCATGTTAAAAACTGATAAATCAGGAGATTTTTTATCAATCGTTAAATCTCTAATAGTATTTGTACGTAGTTCTCCAAAGAGACAGACTTTATTTAATGCTCTTCGAGTAGAACAAGATCTAAACGTGAAAACTCAATGACGATTTTGACCAACTATTTGGTGTATGCGAATCAAACTTTTAATGACGTTGTATTACAATACTACAGTTTTAATAGAATTTCTAGAAAATGTTTCAAAAAAAAATCTGAAAATGGAGCAAAAGTCAGTGGTTTTTGCAATCAATTACTCAATTTTAAACTTTTACTTTATACAAAAATAATAATATTATTTTTTGAGAGGGTTGTGAAGAAGTTGCAGAACTTAAATGAGTACCTATCTTTGAGTTTGCTAGAAGCATAAATAAAAATTAAAAATATCACCATATGAATTCAGCTAAAAAGTGAAATTAGATTTGATGATATATGAAAAGAATTAAAATTAAAATTAAAATCTAGAGAGCTTAAATTGAAAATACCATATAAATTGAGAACAATGGAATTCCTAAATAACAGCTTCAAGGTAGTTAAGAGCATTCATTTTCTTCAGTAAAATAAAAATAAAAATACAAAATTATATTTTATGACCTACTAGATATTGCATTGTCATCATTGAGGACGCCACACCGACAATGTTTTAATGAAAAACTCTCATTAGCGTTTTTAATCAACTTACAAACATGTTAGAAATACGAAATAAAAAACCAATTCTAGCTAACAACATTTTCTAGTGATAGATGTCGCCAATTTTTGATATAGGTATTATTTTTACACATTTCATGAGCTGTTAAAATATCAAATTTAAAATTTTTTTTAACAGCTCATAAAACGTGTAAAAATGAATGTATCACAAATCGGCTACATTAGACGCTAGATAACTAAAAATAGTATTGATACAAGACTATTTTTAAATTACTTTAAAAATATATTTTAATACGTTTTAATAGTTGGATTTTCATTTTTCTTGAAATTTCATAAAAATTCTCTATACAAAACCCCTTTAAAAATTATTCCATTCATATGGAATAATGATATAATATCATCATTAATAACAGATTTCTAAAAATGTTATTCATCATTTGTGTAAGCTAGAACAGTTTGTATTTATTAAATATAACTTTCTAACAGATAAATATATTTTTATGGCATTGATTTTAATCCAAACAAATTGAAGTTACAAAGAGATATGTTTCTAGATATTTTGATTGATTTAAGGAAAATGACAATATATTGTACACAAGATGTCATAGATTTATTTAGATCAGATAGCTCACTTGGAAATACTTCAATAGAATTTAATAAACTTATTATTTAATTAAAAAATTATTTGAACAATTCCAGTCTCCTCAGTCACTATCTCTACACTCAGAAGATTAAAAAACATTTTTAAAGTCTAAATTTTGCCTAAATTATATTGCGATATTGAATATTCTTTTAAATAAAGATGTAGATATCGTCAGAACACATTTTTTTTATAATAATATGTTCTTTAAATTGTAATCATTGAGTACATTATTCATTAAATAACCATACATTTTATAGTATTGTTTAATTTCTATTGTAATCATTGATGGTAAAATTCCAATTTGTCTAATATAGTATAATAAATAAATATAATATACAGTGACAGCTTGACGTTTTGCGTGGCTTGGTGTTTAATTATTTTGAGGAGTCCAGAAACATTATTGAAATTTTGTGGAATATTTTTACTCTCATATATATACATCTGACATCTATGATACTACCAAAAGTTGTAGGCATCTGTCATCTTCATAACAGAGTGAAGAAAATTGATGTAAAATGTTCGTTAAAACCGATGTTATTATTATTATCTAATGAGTTTCCTCAAGTTTAAGAAGAGGTCACAATGAAATTATGACAGAAGGCTTACATTATTACAAGTTTTGCTCAAGCTTGCTCCAACAATGCTCTAAATTCCTATTCGATTTTTACATTCAAAAAACAGTATACAATATATATTATCTGTATACATAAAAAAAATTATACTTCCAATGTGTTATACACAATTTTGAAAAATATTCGAAATTGTTTAATACTTATTATCCCATCAATAAGTGCTACAGTTAATATATGGTCTAAATTTTATAAAAATCACTTTGTTATTATCCAATTTATAACATTTTTTGGGGACTTTATATATTTTTCCATTAAGATTTACCTATAGAGAGTTCAATATAACATGTAGTATTTGATGTTTGTATAAAAAATTATAATTTATGTATTATGTCTCTCTGTCTCACTTATACAGGTATAATTTCAAATGTTTGTAAAAAATATTATAAATATAAAAGTCAAAATATATCTTGAAATAGAATAAAAGATGAATGATTGAAACAGTGAGATATTAGTGTGATATATCATATATGTAGCAATGTTGTTATATATTGAATATAGAATAACAATCAGACCATAAAAGTACAGATTTCACGAATAATATTAGACTCATAGTCATATTCAAGTAATAGTAAATTTGGATGGACTATACTATTCCATATGTTTTCTGATAAACCAAATTCACAATAATAATACTGTATAAAGTATAATTGTATACCATTAGATTTTGTGGGGACGGGGATGATTTGATCTCCAAGTAATATTATTCATACATTTAATGGTTTAACACCATACATTAATTTTTCTGAGTGTAATGAAATATCACTATAAAAGTTTTCTTGTTGATAGAATACCTGCTTTATTCTAGTAATGTTGTATTACAATACATTGCGTTGTTTACTTTTTATCTAATCATAATCATTTAATTTAAATATAATATTATATATATTATGTAGTATATTACTTGTTTAACAAATAAATTGTATTTATGATAAATGTAAAAATATGATAACGAACATAACCATGTGATATAATTTTATATTTGTCAATGTCCGAAGATTAATAATAATCATACACAGAATGAATAAATGTAGGTATTAATCAAATATACTAGGTACCTAATTCCTGTGTGTATGTATTTTTGTATAATATATAAATTATAAACAATATTTTCGTGTAACTATTTTGTGTTATATTAAAACCATTATGACATTGTCTATGATAATTATAATAAAATGAATACTCCGGAATTTTAAACATGCAGTTTTTCATAAATTTCAAATGAGAATTGAATACTTATGAATGTCAATAAAATTAAGTTTTTGGAACCTATATTAACCCATTTTATAATTTAAGTTCCAGATAAAAGGGTTCTGGTACCGATTACGTTTCTACTTATATTTTAGGGTTCCGGTTCTTGAACCAGTTAATTTCTGTTCCAGTCTCTGATATAGTATATTACGTAGTAAACTAGGGTTTGCCATATGTCCCGGTTTAGCCAAGACACTACCGTGTTGAGCATTGTGTCCCAGTGTCCCGAAAAAGCCTTTCGGGACCGCCAATTATTCCGGAATCCAAATTTAATATTTAACATTAACATTTTTCAATTTATTTCAAAGAAAAACATGTTTGAAAATGATACAATTGACAGAAACACATATCTATTTTCACATAGGCATGGACATAATACACACTTACTTCAAACTATGCAGTTATTATTTGGAATTATGTAAAAATAGTTTTAACAACTTTTATAAATTAAATGTGTAATGTAAATAGGTATGGACAAAATAATTTTTTCGAATAATTAAAACTATTTCAAAAGTTATTTAACGAACAAAATATCAAATGCAAAAAAGTCACTCGTTGGTTATCGCTTATCATCTTTTATACATTTTAATGAACTTCATATAAAAGCAATATAGATGGACGTTAAATTCTCTTTTACTCAGCTTGATTCAAATACAGCAGTAAAGCACGTGTACTCATTGATGAATATGGAGTACTATAAAATGAACAATTTGTAAGTTACTGATGACATTTTACATATTTACAGTAGTTAGAAGAGGCCCAATAATAATAACAGAATAATATTCAAACGAAGTTTTGACAACTACCTATATTGATTATAATACCTACCTATTTGATTATAATCAACTCGCAACGGCGACGACCCGCTATCTACCGTCCTATATGTCTTCCCTTTTATCCTCTTGATTAATCGTATGTGAATTATAAATATTATTATTCCAATTGTTGTTGTTATTATTATTACTGTTGTTACCATATTATCTGTTGTTTTTGTTTCATAATTCTTATTGTATATCTACCATTATTATTATTTATTTTTAATAATCCTGTTACCTTTGTCATTCGTTTTTAGTTCGTTCGCTCGACCCGTCGACGCAACACATCAACCGTGTACCTACCTATTTTTATTATTTTTTATTTTGTATCGTAATCACCATTGAGGCAACGTATTTTTTTTTCTTTTTGTTTTTCGTCGGTTCACCCGAGATACACGCGCTCGTCACGGTTTTACGTCGGCAATTAAATCGTTGTGTAATTTTGTCCTGTTCTGCTATTAAAGCGAACGATCTACCTATGTGAAATATAATAAAATCAACGTTTTTATACAAACCAAAACTTCCGTGTTATTTTCAATTCCATCCTCGAGTCGTTCATTCAACGCTACCACAATCACCATCATCTAATCGAATCGGCCTGTCCAAACAAAGGTACCTATTTCACTTAATATTAATATATATCTATATAACGTCCGGCGGAGAGCAACGTCAATAACGATATTGAACGTAGCTGTGGATTTACCCGTGGTCGATATCCGTGCGGTCACATGTAAGTCCGCCAGCAACCTGTGTGTTGTGTGAGAGGCCGTCCAGGTCATCTAGTCATCAGGTTCCATTCACGGACTCATAAAACTGCTCTCCGGTCGTAATTAAAAAATCACTAAATTGTGTCATCCTTGTTTCCGTAGTAATAAGTTACCGTTTTATATTTCCCATCCTTGTCGTTGTCGTCATCGTGTCATCGTCGCTCATCTTATACTGGCGACTCAAATAAATTGTAAGGTGCAAGGAATTGAAGTTGCCTATCCACCAGGTTTGTACGGTGTCGGTTATTTAGGTTTACTATCCTAAAAATTGTACGACACGTATGTTGGGTTGCCAACCCGGGAAAATTTTCAGGCAAACCGTGTTTTTTTATTTTTATCGTGTGGCTTGACGCCACTGGTCCTTCGGTCTGTCATACTACCTGCACGTACACTATGTTAAACTAACAAATTGTGACTATAATAAACGAGCATCCTATATATATAGGTGTATATATATTCAAGAAAATTAATATCAATGAATAATATTTAAAATATAATACTATGTCAACTTGTAACGTTCAAAACAAATAGGGTACCCCAGTTAACATTTTTAGTACCTATCCAAATATTAATAATTGGTACGGCGTACCCGTACAATCTCGCGCGGTCGAAACCGTTGTCGATGCACGTTTCGATGGATATATTATGTTCCCCATCCTCGGCAACGAGTGTAAATCGTCCTAAACAAAACTAGTTATGAGCGGGCCAATAACCTCCGTGCACCGCCGTCTCAAAGGTTTCGCTGGCCGACCAACTTTCGTCGTCGTCAAGGGACCGATGGATTCCGTTCCCCAACCGCTGATCGAGCATTACACGATAGTGTTAATTTTATAAGTAGGTTTTACTGTTTTTTATCACATACATTTTTCCTCCATAGTGTATCTATTGATCACTATAAAGTAGATCACAATCGAGCCCCGGAGATGGGGATCGCCCAGCATTGGCGAGGTCCAATGGACGGGTGTCACGCAACAACGTGACACGTGGTAAATATATTTTTTTTATACACCTACAATACCTTGGTCGGTACATCCCTATACTATATTTTCCTATTTCGTTACCTACCGTTATTTTTAGTTACCTATTTAGTGTTCTATTTTCATTGTGATTTATTTAAATCCGACTTATTATTTGTAATTGTTCGTCCGACACCACTGGATCGACGGTCCTTCACGAGGTTTTTGTTTTTGTTTATTTATATATACATACGTTAGTCACGGAGTGATGTATACTCTCGTCGACCCTTTAGGTATATATTTTTGTTCTAATCGATTCTGTTGGAGTTTTACGCCAGACGAGTTTTCTCCACAAATAACTTAAATAAAATATATCGTTGCCATTAATAAAAAACCACAGTTCTTATTCATTTATTTTATCTTTTAAAAATGCATTCTTTCACGTATAAAAATCCATGGTCTCGGCTCTTGGTTGCCCACCCTTCCGTATTACACTGGTCCGTCACATAACGCACGTGAAAAGGGCCCAAGAAATTCGCGAGACGTTACAAACTATATACAAAATTATGATTAATAATACATATTATTCATTGTTCATACATATACTGCTTATTCATTTATTATACTAAATACTTACTCAAATGTCGTATTGCATATTGAGCACAAGCCATTACAGTATTTTTTTTTTCTATCAAAAACCATATACAGTTCAATTTATTATCATAAATCATTTATAAAAATCATTTTTAGTAGATTACATTTATTTAATTTTTTATACAGAAAGTTGGAAACATATAATATATTATAGAATATTATAACATATGGGTATTTACTACACTAAATTTTGTGTTTGTATACATCTATAAACGCTCTATCTAAAATTCGAGAGGCTTGCGTTAGTTAAACTTATGTTACATAACGTTAAGTTTGCTTACATAACGTAATAGTTTATTTCCAGTTATACTTTTTTACAGAGAGTATGCAAGGTTGCAATAAACGTTTAAACAACCCCCCACCCCCATTCTGATTTATTATCTTGAAAATCTACATCGTTTGTTGCTGCTTCCATCCCGTAGTTGCATAATCAGTAAAATAAATTCAATATAATATCTGACACAAACGCGGTTGAGAAAAAAATAATATCGTATACCGTTGACATGCAGGTTGTCAGTTGTATAGGTAGATATTATAAAGTAATATTCAGGTGGTCAGGGACGTAGCCAGGGGGGGGGTCCATGGGGTCCGGACCCCCCCCCCCGAAATGTCATCGACGACATTT
>JAIPRL010007794.1:0-22243 GCA_025469235.1 Pemphigus obesinymphae
ATAGAACAGAGAATGAGTGTAGCTGAGATGAGAATGTTAAGGTGGATGAGTGGAGTTACTAGAGAGGATAAAATAAGGAATGAGTATATCAGAGGTAGTATAGGGGTAGCTTCGATAGTAGACAAAACGAGAGAGAATAGATTAAGATGGCTCGGGCATGTATTAAGGAGGAAAGAGACTGAGGCAGTAAGATTAGTAAGGGAAATGCATTTTGTTGGTAAAAGGGGGAGGGGAAGACCGAAAAAGAAATGGGGGTATGTAATGGCGAGTGATATGAGGAAGGTGAGGGTAAGTAAAGAAGATGCGGGAGATAGAGTTAAGTGGATGTGTAGGTCCAGGGTGGCCGACCCCAAATAGTTGGGAGAGAAGGCGAAGGAGAAGAAGAAGAAGAATTATATCGAAAAGAGTCACACAAAGTGTTTTCATAGGTCATAACACTAATTTTGGTATAATAAGTATTTACAACTTATCGTAATATATAATATATTTATATTATATATTATATTAAAACTTTATATTTCTAAAAAAAAACATTTTTGAGCAAAAACCCATACTTTTACACACGAAAACTTGAACAAACACTAAAAATATAAATTTATATCAGAAAAGCGTACGTTGCATCGTAATTAGGTGCGAGTTCTTCGATGATACCAATTTCAGCGGCATAGCATTAAAAACGACGTTTTCTATATATTTGTAAGGTTCCTTTTAGTAAGTTAATAATATAATTGTTTGTTATATATGGCTATACTACAATATGTGACCTACGTGGACTTTATGGTCTCCAGTAAATTGTATTAATTACAGAATATCTATATACAAGTCGAAATACAATATTTAGTCTTTAATTCCTCGGTGTTAGGGCATCTGTTCGGGGTTAGTACGGAGTCCACGGGCCACCGGCAGTCTCGTTCGGATGCCACTAACCCGAGGTTCAATACCTCGTTCAATAGCGAGGAACACCGAAAGATTATCAGTATCCATAAATACGGTGAGTGAATGATAGGCTAAATATAGTATTTCGACTTAAAGATGATTTAGTGTATATAGATATTCTGTAAAAATATTACCAGAGACTTACAAAGTTCACAGTGGCTGCATATTGAAATGCAGTCGTATATTTTAACAAACTATTATACTAAAGCCACGTTCACACGGTGAAAGTAGCGCATGAGAGTAGCTGTCACGATAGTACTCTCTACAAAAACATTTACGTATAATATATAGGGCGTGATAGGCACTATCACCCTATCATGAAAATGTGATAGTTCGAGAGTGACTATCGTGACCTATAAAATATACGTAAATGATAATTGGAGAATAATATCGTGACAGCTACTCATATGCGCTACTATCATTATGTAAACGTAGCATAACATACTAGAACGAACCTTGCAATATATAGAAAATTTCGTTCTACGTGTTATCCCAACGAAATTAGTTTCATCGACAAACTCCTCGTAGTTGCTATATGCAACGTAAGCTTTTCGGATTTAAATTTATATTTTTAAGAGGTGTTTTGGGTGTTCATCTTTTCCTGTGTAAATGAATGAGTGATCTCAAAAATGTTTTAAGAAATATATAGTTTTAATATTCTAAGATAAGTTGAAAATACTTACTATACGAAAATATGTGTAATATGTCACATTGTGACATATATCACTATGTGAGATATGTGACAATGTGACATTGACACATGGGAACACGTGACTTGATATAATAATTAAAAGCAGGATAAATATAGTTTTAAATATATAAGATGATTCTTAAATTAATAGCATAAATTTCAAACAGTAAATTAAAATTATTAAATTTAATTTGAATTTCTTTATATTCTCATATCTTGTCTTATAGACATAGGTAGTGTCGTAATAAGTAGTATTGTCATAGGTAGTATAGTCGTAGATAGTATAATCAAAGGTAGTATAGCCATAAGTAGTATAGGTATAGGTAGTATGGTCGTAGGTAGTATAATCAAAGGGAGTATAGTCGTAGGTAGAATAGTCATAGGTAGTGTAATCAAAGGTAGTATAGTCATAAGTAGTATAGTCATAAGTAGTATAGTCATAAGTAGTATAGTCATAGGTAGTATAGTCGTAGGTAGAATAGTCAAAAGTAGTATAGTCATAGGTATTATAGTCATAAGTAGCAGTACATATACCAAAAAAATAATGAATACATTTTTTTTGCATCAACCCATTTTGAAAAACCTGCGGGGGCTACACCCGTCCTGTCCAATTTTTATCAATTAAATTTCAAATATAAAAGTTCTGAATTAAATTTAAATTCAAAATATAAGTATATAATACATATGTGTATTATGTACCCATTTCAATTTGTTTCTTAATTAACTTTAATTGAAATTTATTTCTCTATGGCTATATAATTTCTTTCTCAACTAATCCCAAACGACCCTATAGTATCGAAAAATTTATTCATCTATTTGATATAGGTACCTTCACTTAAATAATTTTGAATAAATTTTTTTTGCATCAACCCAAATTGAAAAACCTGCGGGGGCCACACCCGTCCTGTCCAATTTTTTTTCAATTAAATTTAGAATATAAAATATAAAAATTAATTTTAAATTCAAAACATAAGTATATAATACATATGAGTATTATGTTCCCATTTAAATTTCTTTCTTAAGTAAATTTAATTGAAATTTCTTTCTCTATGGGGATATAAATTCATTCTCAATTATATCCCAAAAGTCTTTAGTGTCGAAAAATTTATTCAATTATTTGGTATAGATATCTACAATTAAATAATTTTGAATAAATTTTTTTTGCTTCGACCCAAATTGAAAAACCTGCGGGAGCCACACCCGTCCTGTCCAATTTTTTTTCAATTAAATTTCAAATATAAAAATTCTAATTTAAATTCAAATTATATATATATATATATAATACATATGTGTATTATGTACCCATTTCCATTTCTTTCTTAAGTAAATTTAATTGAAATTTCTTTCTCTATGGGGATATAAATTCATCCTCAATTATATCCCAAAAGTCTCTAGTGTCGAAAAATGTATTCAATCATTTGGTATCGTACCTACACTTAAATAACATTGAATACATTTTTTTTGCATCTACCTAAATTATAAACCCTGCGGGGGCTACACCCGTCCTGTCCAATTTTTTTTCAATTAAATTTAAAATATAAAATTTCTAACTTAAATTTAATATCAAAATATAAGTATATAATACATAAGTGTATTATGTACAATTTTTCAATTGTATCTTAAGTAAATTTAATTGAAATTTCTTTCTCTATAGCCATATAAATATAAAAATTTATATTAAATATTTATACGGGTAATAATATATACATTATAATATATATTTTTAACAGTATTCTATTATAACACTAAAAAGCAGATTTTTATTCTTTATTCTTTCTTTTCAATGTTTTGTCTACTAATTAGGTACTTATTTATTTTCTATCCCTCCCCACCATTGAAAAATCCTGTATACGCCACTGGTCGCCTTGTAAAGAACATTATTTGTACATCATTGAACTATTATTTAGAACTGTAATAATTAATGTGTATATGGTCCAACACAGAAATACGCAATAAATCTGATTGCAAAACTGAGAGTATTACCATACAATTAATACAATAATATATTATTTTATACATTAATAAATACCTTAATTCTATAATATTGTAAAAGTTATTATAGTTAATATTTGTTTATCTACTGATATTATTATGACAACAAATAATGTATTATCGTATAGGTATCTACCAATTATTTCATTTTTTTTTTCACTTTATTTAATTATTATTTACAAGATTTTAAGTTTTTAGTTTTATAGTGTATACCTAGAAATAAGATAGGTACTTAAAAAACGAATTTACTTAATTTTTACTACTTTTAATATTAGTTAAATATTCGTATAACTATAATATTATGTTTATAAAATAATATTTCTATTTTAAATAAAATAATACTTTTAGGTATGTGTTTAATATTCATTTATATACCTATGTCGTTTTAAAAGTCAATAGTCAATATTGAAAAAAAATCAATGTTTAAAAACAACATTGTTAACGCAAGTACAATCTTGACTGAGCCTAAAAAATATATACCTATATGCATTTTTGTAATTTTAACGTTAAATATATATATATTGTTTAATGCCAACGTATAGGATGTTAAAAATAATCACCTATACATTTAAATTTTTTTAGATTAATTAAAATTGTCCAATTGAACAAAAAATTACGTATATTAGGATAGGTATATCTGTGTACTTGTACTCGTAAAACGAGACCGTTTCGTAATAAAAATAATAATATTGTCAAAGGTCCACAAATTAGGAAAACAATTTCTGACAATAATAGTTCAATATTATTATTCGTATTGGATTATGACAGGCGGTCGTGTCGTGTGCGGTGATTTGTCGGGTGACCAAAACCCGTTAATTAGTCGTTTCGTAGTTCAAAATATCAAAGACGGACCGTCGAAATATAACATATTATTATACTCAAATTCATATTGTGAACGCACTCTATCGGGTGAATATAGCCGGCGCGTACAATTTTTCTACGCCGGTGGCCAATCTATAGTAATACGCGATGTAAGTGTGACGTATGCCAATGACTTTATACATAAACGAAACCCAAACAAATTATTTTCCCATAAGAAATGCACTGAGGTAATTTTTAAATTAAATTATTTAAGTTAAAAACGCTAATTTGAGTTATGATATTAAATAATTCCTATTCTTTATGGTCAAAATAACGAAGTATTATTTAATGATTGTAAAACTATGCATACATTTTTAAATTTAATTAAAAATAAAAATGCGCGTATTTATTGCGCAATAAAAAAAACCATAAAAAATTAGCATACACGATTAATTAATAAACACGATTGGGGTAAAATTCTTCATAACTCCGAAAAAGTTGACGCTAGTGGCATTTACATCACAAACGTGTATACTTTAAATAATATTAAGAACATTTTCGAAAAAATTTTTATTCATTTTTAGACTTTTTATAGCAATATTCAAAATTGACACATTTAATTCATAATAGGCTTAATTTTAGTTTTTAAAACTTTAAATAAAAAAATTAATAATAAAATCTAAAATTAATACAGTGTTAAAAGCACTATTCTAGCTACATACAAAAATTTTTAAAAATCCGTACGAACAATATTTTTAATAGCCATTTCAATTTTTTTTGAATATTCATTAAATTTTTTGGGAAAATAATAGATCTATACAATTGAAATTTTCACCGAATACGTATATTAGTACATTATGAAGACAAAAAAATTTCGGAAATTTTTTTCCCAATTTTGGGTTATTTATAGAAATTTTCAATTGCAAGTGATTTAATTCATAATAGTATTAATTTTAAGTTTCATGACCTCAAAATTTAATACAGTATTAAAATTACGTCATTCTAGCTACACACAGTAAAATTTAAAAATCGGTTGATACAATAATTTTTAATAGAGAGCTATTTTATTTTTTTTGTTAATATGTATTATTTTGGTATGAAATGTGTTTGAATTTCGTGGAAATAATAGACTTATAAATTTGAAATTTTATCTAAAAACGTATGTACGTACGTCGTATATTATAAAGAAAAAAAAAATTTTGAAACATTTTACCTATTTTTGGGCTATTTATAGCAATTTTCAATTTTGAGACATTTAATTCATAAAAGATTTAACTTTTCTTTTATTTCACAGGAGAATTAGATCTTTTAGTTTTTTTTTTATTATTAAAAAACTAATATTTAAGTCAGAATTTGCTGAATGGACTTGGTTTTAAAGTTATATTAAATTGAAATTTAGCAATTTTACTATATTTTCCTTTAGTATGTTAATTTTATTTTAGTTCTCAACATTCGTACCCAGTCTAATTGTAGCTAACGATGTTTTCATGCACGGGTTCCTCCCTTTATTTCTATATAATTCTTTACACTTTTTTCAACAGTTATCCGTCATTCTTATCCTAACCAACGTGCAAAGTGCTGCATTTTAATTATTTTTTTAATATATATTTAATCGTTTACAGAAATAATATTAAAAGACATCACAACATAACTACGTATATATTTTTATCATTGAATACATGTAAGAAGTATAAAATATAATAGGATATACATCTATATTCTATAATATTAATATATACTATTTTGGCAAAAAATTAATGTTCTTACAATATTTATATTTAGTTTATATTTTATTACTATATTTATAATTTTAATTGCAATAGTTTGATTAATAATTTTCTATTATCGTAATTTCAAAAAAAAAAAGAAGAATAAAGACAAGATTTAAGATTTATAAGTTACGATATATCAAGATATCAGTTAAACATTATTAAGTTTTCATCCAGATAATCTCAAGACTGTTTGCTACATTAAAAATTACAATACAGGGAAAAAACTGAAGAGATTTTTGAAACGATCTTAATTTACATATAACAATTTAAGTTGCAGCTAATAATGGTACTGTAATGTATCTAAAATACAACATTTGTTTTAAACATTATATAGTCAAATTTTCATCGCAAAAAGCCCTACAGCAGTTAAATCTTATACTTTTGAAAATGTATATTTCTGGTTCTGTCATGCTATTATACTGGTGTATATAAAATGGAAATTATTCTGTGCGTAATATGACCGAGTGCTAATACACATTTTTTCTTTTTGTAGGCATCAAAATTATTACCCAAAAATAAAAGTGTAAACCATCTGTTCAATTTATCAATATAAATGTAAAATAAAATAATATATATATTTAAAATAATTTATACAATCATTATTATCAGAATTAATCGTGTTAATAATAAAGTTTAATGTAAATAATAAATTTCCCTTTAATTCTTTAAGTTTATCTGACAGAAAATATGATTTCATATTATGATAATATAATAAAATTATTTTAAATATTAGTTATTATGTTATTTAAATTGCCAATTTAAATTAATGAACTAACTATTGAAAACTCGCATAAACAACGTTGTGAAGTATTATTAGTCGTCCATTAAATTTTCAAACAATGAGAATTCATTTTTCTTTGAAAATAATATTATATTTGTTATAAATAAAACCCTTGAGTTGAGTTGAAACGCTACTTTCTAAATATTAGCATTGTAATTGAAGTATTTTTTTTTTAAATAATATTATACAAAACAGCTTATACATATTATGTTATTATTAATTATATACATTTTACGTATTTTTTTTTTTTGTTTTATAAAATTGAAAAATCGAATTGCATACCGTGTTAATAAATGGTTTTGTTCATATATATGGCAAGAAAGAATGGTATAGTCACCACTATAGCAGTAGAAGGTAATGTTCAACCTGTCTCTACCCTGGCATTATTTTAACTTTTAATTTTATAAGTTAATCACTAAGATGATAATATAGTATCGTATATAAATATTATTTTATTTTATTATCTATTAGGTATAAAAATAGTTTCAAGCTTTTAAACATATACATACTTTAAGTATGTACAAATGTTTAACAACCTAATATATCATATTTTTTTTTTATGAATTATTTATACTGAAGTGGAGCTACATATAACAGTCTTTAAAAATTATATGAACATTTAAAAATCATTTATGTATAAAAACTCTATACGTTTCAAAAACATTGTAAAGTTACCAATTTATATAATTTTTTTTTTATTCGAATGCTGTAGGTCTGCGTATGTTTGTTTATACAGTTTATTTATTTATAGAAGTCGATTCGTATTTTACGCATTTTGATTCACTTTTTATTCACGAATTATTTTGATACGTTATAATGACTATAAATAATTAATGCTTGCCCATACTTTCGGTTACATAGATACATAAAATAAATTTAAAAATTTGTAGCTACATATGGTTATTATAATAGTCGAGTAAATCGTTTCTGAATGTAAGTTTGCGTTTTCATAAAATTGTTGATATGAATAATGTATAATACCATATAATTAAATTTTATCAGCTTATAATTAATTTAAATGTTTATTTATTATAAAAATCTGAAATGTATTACAACTATAGGTGAGTATTATATATACCTATAGTACATATTATATATCAAGGATGTTCAAATTGCTTATATTTCAATTGAAACTGAATTCATAATTTAATTTAGAGTTTTTTGCAAAATAATTCATACCCGTAGATGTTTGAAGCATATTTATTCATTAACGTACGATATAATATGTATGGAGATAAACAAATGAGACAGAGTTAAGTGGATGAGTAGGACTAGTGTGGCCTGACTTCAAACAGTTGGGAGAGAACGCAAAGGAGAAGAAGAATATATGCTATATGCATAACTAATATGCTATAATTTTATTAAATCGCCAAATTCAATTATTCAAAACCCAAGTTCGTGATCTTTACACAATTAAAAAAAAAAATATGATAATTTTAACGATAATTTATGTAAAAAATATTATTATCTGATTCTTTATTAAAAATAAATATTATCGGAAATGTTAAATTGATTATATTATTGATAACATTATATTAAGTAATTTTCACTTGGCCAATATTCATGAGAAATTACATAAAACAAATTATATACTTCTAACTTATTGTGACATTTATTACCTACACATTATTATGCCTAAATTATTTACACCCCATGATATTATTTAAAATTTTATATACATTATATACTGATATAATTTTGTTAAACTTACTTATCCAATTCCTGTGTAATAAGTTTTACGACGGAAATATGAGATAAATATTATATGGATATTTACGTAAAGAATGATTTGAGATATTGTATTTTTTTGAACTATTCATGTATATATATATATATATATTTATATACTCGTATACGTTGTTAAATAGTTGACTTCTGTAGGATTAAGTAACTATTATTAAATCTATAATGAATGCAATCAAGTATTATTGAATTATTAATAGCGAAATCTGATGCACGAAAAATTGGTATGTTGATTAATAACATATAAAGTTTTACATTTTTATTTCAAATCCAAAGGGATTCAATGGGGGTGGATTACTTTTTTTTATTGAAACGATTGAATCATTCACATTCAAAATTATATTTATTTCGTGTATGTATATTGCGTATACGTATTTATGTTTTTTTTTGGTATTTTATGATTTTTAGTTAATAGTAATTATTGATATTCCGTTTTTTCAGTTATTATAATGAATACAAACTATACTTCACGTTTTTAAAAGAAATTTCGTGTATTTCATAACCAATTAAAATGCATAGAAGCATAATTTTTTTTTTATAGTATTACTCAAATATCTATAGTTATAGTTAAAAATGTACTGTATGCCTTGTATATTTCAGTGATTTTTTTTGTACAACATTCTAAAAATAAATAATATAAACGTAATAAAAATGTACACTACATTTCACAAAATATTTTAATACGTTTAATATATTTTGGATTTAGTATTACATTCTAATAAAATGTATTTTACGTTAAAGGAAAGTATGGAATGGGAATACCAAAAAGTAAGTAGTTAAACTGCATACTAACATAGTGCTAAATTATTGTTGGTAAATTTATACTTACATTCTAATTTTTGTAAATTTTTGATATGCAAAAATTATAACATTGTCCTTCTAATTTTTTAAAAACACTATATGTAATTAAACATTTTTGTGTGTATAGTTGAAAATGATTTTAAAATAAAATGGCCATAGATAATAACAGTCGTTATTGTATACTAAAGATAATGACATAGTTATTTTAAGTACGTATTTACCAAATAACAGTGAATCATAGTTTTGTGAAATTTATAGTTTTCATTTTATTATTAGAAAATTCATTAGCACTCAAATTATTAACTTAAATCATTTACTTTTTCTTGAGTGTCATTTTTATTAAATAATATAATTTCTATAGTATTAATTATATTATTTAAATAAGTGTTATTTCAATTTTTATATATGTTTTGAATTGTACATTTAGTAATATATGAAAAAATGTATATATTTTGAGGTACACTCCGGACTCAATCTTATAAGTACCTACGGATTCAGTTGATATGTTTTACTTTTATCCGTTTATCCTTGCGGTTTGGAGCTCAATGTATGCAGGGTTGATGTAAGTAACGAAAATAAGGGAGATTGAGTAGAACGGGATTTAAGAAATAGGGTTGACGGTCTCAAATAGTTGAGAGAAATAGTGAAGGAAAAGAAAAGTATTACAATTTACACTGTAATTTTGATTGTTTGATGGTGAATGAAAAATGTCTATATGAGAAGAATACTTGTGTAATATATTATATTTGTATAATATTGTTCTACACTTAATGTATTTAATAGATATTCGATAATTCTAAAGGATGTACTAAACATTGTAAATGTAAAACGTTTGATGATAATCTTAGTTTGTTTATATTTCGATGAAAAAATGGGAAATTTATATTTATCAAAATATATAGTAGGTGAAATAATATATGAAAATTCAAAACTAATTTTATACGAATCTACATATACCTAATATAATATATTTACTTATGAATCTGCATTATTTATATATTTTATTGTATGACGTACGTATGTTCATGTAGGTTGTTCGCGATCTTATATTTTCTAAACTATTACTTTGAAGAAGGTCTTATTCATCCATGAAGTAAAAATTCACATTCGCGGATAGTACAGCCATAAAATGTTTTATTTGTATACCACTTATTGATTTGTCGATCTTTTTATTCGTCTTGATTTTATACGGAATTTTATGGCATTTTATACTTTTTAGTTTGTTTACAGAGGAAAATAATGTAATTTTGTGTAAATGTATTATGTGTACACTGTAAATATGTTATGGTTTTTTTGTCACATTGGACAATTTATCATCGTTAAAATCGAGATTAAAATACAATCAATTATCCATAGATGTTGAGATTTAGACAAAATATATAGGTAACCAACTTCTATTAATATTTCTGGTCAAACAGTAAATAGTTATAAGTAATACTTGAATTTTAGAAGTTTCTATGGTCAACTCGGTCACATATAATATGCATAAACAAAGCGACGATTTGTCTAAGAAAGATTGAGTAGGTGATTAATATCCCTCGTCGTAAGTCAATTTTGATGCAATGTAAAATATTGCTATACAATATTATCATTGACTTTACTAAAATAAATACATTGTACCTAATATAATGCCTTATAAATTATAGACATGTGATGAAAAACAATTTGAACGATTGAAAAAAAAACATAAATTACACAAATTAATGGTAAATAAATATATTAATTATTTACAATAAAGCATATACAATTATCACGATATCACCTAGATATTATGTATATCAAGAATGAACAGTAAATCCTTTAAAAGTTAAATTTTTGAATTAAGTGTAAGTTATTTTTTTTCAACAACTGTTTATTTATAACAAGTTAAAATCAAGTTAATAAAATAATGAAGTATATAATTATTTTATTAATTAGTTAAAAACAATTCAATATAACAGTGTTATGGCATAAGTTACTTTTAAAAATTATAATTATAAGTTATATTACCTACTAATTACAGAATAAAATGGTAACAAGATTATTTTTTGTTTTTTAAATACAAAAAAAACTAGTTACAATGGCGCTACTTTGAACATATTAAAATACCGGTAAGAATAAAAATAATATGAAAATAAACTATTTATACTTTTCTGAATTGTATTATCAATTAATAATTATAATAGATATATAATATCATGCCTTTATGTCTATCTTTTATATAATTATAAGATAGTTAAAAGGCAGTTTATTTTCATGCACCATCATTGGTCTTACATCAATTTATTAAAAAGGAATTTTTTCTTCGATGAGAAATACAAAATTGATACAAATATAATACGTTATTTTACACATTTTACTGTATTTATTATTTTTATTTTACATGGTATTTTTTAAATTTATTAAACCTTAACTTTTTACTTTTAAATATTATTTAACCTGATTTAAGTTATTTATTTTGAAATTAACTTAAATTATTTATTATTTAACTTAATACTTTTACAAGTTTAAAACAATATGTAACATTCCTTGATATACGAGTAGGTACCATACCCAGTGCCGGATCTAGAGAATTTGTCGCCCGGGGCAAAAATAATTGTAGAGCCCCTTTTAAAATTTTAATAAGCAAAAAAAAAAAAAGGTCATTTAAATATTTTTACACATTTTACGCCCCATCATAATGGCGCCCCCCTAGATCCGGCACTGACCATACCTAAATCGTTATATGTACCTATACTAAACTTATATTATATATAATACGCATACTAATTCAGTGGAATACACTGTTATGGATTAGTTAAACACTTTGTAATTTTCTAATATCGAATAAATACATACAGATGAATACAAGAATTAGCACACTGTTCTTAGATTAAAATTATGTAATAATAGATACCAGTGGGTATAATTAATAATCCGAAGACTAAAAGGGATTTCACTCAAAACTTGGTTAACTAGCACTTTGTAGGTGGTCGGCATTCGAAGACTATAATATACGGCTTATATAGATCAAATTTAGACTATGGTGACAATGGAGAATATTCACGACGAATATGACAATGTCAAACAAACTTGAACAGGTACGCAATTAAGCCCCATAAAATAGAGCGAGAGAGATATTTTTTAATGTACAAAAAAAGAAAAGATACTATTTATAATATAGGTATAGTTGATCTAAATAAAGTTTATAAAGTGTAAACAGTAATTTTTTCAAACTTATCGTCTAAGGATGAACTAGAAACAAAACTGTTTTTATTAAAAAATATTTTATCTCACTGCTATAAATAATATTAAGAGTCCAGGAGCCGACTACTTATTAAGGAAAATAATATAGGCAATTTAAATCACATATTATGTCGACGGCCTAGGGATAGTTTGTATGTGTGAGTGTGTAAATGAATATTAGTGTGAGTGAAAAGGTATGTATTTTACTTAATCACGCGTTGCAACGTCTTGAATAATAATAATGTTATCATTTCCGATTTTATCATTTGAAATACTATTGTCTGCGATCGCTGTATCATATTATAGACATAAACTATAAAATATAATAAACACATATTATTATATTTTTCCCTTAACCCGTACACTACGACTACTGAGCCTTTATACTTACCTATTAACTATTTAGTATTTTGTAATATTATTATAATATACGAGACACGAATACGAGGTACTTACGACATATAGATACATGTTTAGTTGGATTATATTTTATTTTATATTTTACTGAATACTCCGTTTATTTTTTTAAAAAATTTTTATTTTTATTAAAAAATATAAATTATATTAAAAAACATTCAAATAATAGAAAGACAGTTTCGCTATAAAAAAAAAAATTGTGTGCACGGATATTTTACAAAATTTTAAAAATTTTATTAAAGTAACGTACATATAACCTTGTATAAAATGTTCAAGTCTTAAAATCAAAAATTACCTCTTTGAGGACATAAACCTAGAAATGTAAAATGTGTAAAATAAACTAAAATTAAAAAAAAAAAATCAATTTACTTAGTACCATGAATATAATATGTAAATTATATTATTTGTTGTGAATTTCACGATTTTAAAATCATCGTTTTCGAAATTACAGAAAAATAAAAAATCTCGATATAAATAAAATAAATACCTAGACATTATTATTGTATAAATAGCTTCCTCGCACCACTCAGAACCTAAAATATAAGTTACTAAAAATACAAAAGTACCTTTAGTATAGTACAGTATAAAGTAGATATACTATTTATTTCAAATTAAATTTAAAAAAAAATAAAAATTTACAAGCACAAAAATTAGCTGAGAAAATGAATGCAAACGCGAAATACGTACGAGTGTGTAAAACGCATTGATGACATAGAATAACAATAATAATATTAAATTTAAACGAATATACCTATCCACATAATAGAGATATTCTGCGGTTCGTAATTTTGTTTCTCGTGTAACGAGAAAATCACGTGAGCGTAGTATGATGCGCATGCGCAATATTCCCGGGATGTGTTTGACGTTCTCGTATACGAGAACGACTAACGTACTTTATAAACGTCATAATATAATTTACATAGGTATTTAAGGAAGTTTTTTTTGCTTACAAAAGTTTAAAAAATTTCAAAACGGTCCAATATGTGTATATGTTGAATTATATGTTATTAGAGTATTTTTATAATACACTAATATTGTATTTATTCCATTATTAAATATTTAATTAATTAAAATTAACATAATATAATATATATATATATTAATGTATAGGATCATTTTTAAATTATTTTATCCGATATTTTTCGTTAATAATTATGACTTTGTCATACTTTGTCAAATATATTTTCTTCCATAAGACATTCGTAGGCCTTTAGAAGTTCATCTTCAAATCCATACAATTTAGCCAGAGGCATGATTTAATTTAATTCTTGTTCCATATTTAATAATTTCTATATACTAATAATATAATATATCTTAATACATCTATTCTGTAATTATATTATAATTATAATATAATATAGCATCCAAACAACAATATCGCTAAATAATACTAAAATATGATAATGCATTTTGTGATAACAAAATTAAACACATGTTTACGTTTCTCGTATACGGATCGTAGAAATTGTATTTTGGTGTTTTGGTTCTCGTGTACGGGAATCAGTTTACGGCAAGCTTCTCGTGCTCGTTCTCGTAACGTTTTACGGGTCGCAGATTCTCTCTAATAATATTATTTATAAAACGATAACATTTATAAATAGTAGGAATGATAATATGCTGAAAGCAACTTTCACACGCGTATTCACAAATCAACAACGCCGACAGAAAAAAATTAAATCTCTCAATTTCGATGAGTACCTAAATATGACTTTACAGGAAAACCGATCACGCCTAGTAGAATAATCAGATTTTGATCATTTTTTTGTTATTTGAAAGAGGAAAAAATTTTATAGGTTGGATTTTAACTTATATTGTGATTCGAAATATATTTTCAGCTTTAGAATACTGTAAAATAAACACAAAGATGATGGTTTTTTAAACACAAATTACGAAAGATGGAAAACATATTTATTATATACATATAAGTCCCGTTTAAGTTTAAAAAAAAACTTGAAATCAGATTATTTTACAAGCCGTGATCGTTTTTCTCGTAAAGCGGAATTTTGAATACAAGATATTACCGGCACCGGGCTCCTTAATAAAGATAATATTATTTTAGTTAACTTTTACGAAACATAATTTCGAATAAAATATATTTTGCTTCGATAAATAGAAACGTGTTTGTAATATTATTTGGTGTAATATATTTTATACCATATAATGTATTATTTTCTTATTTTGAAAATTAATTTATATTGTATGAAAAGAAACTAGAATTAACTCTACAAACATATATTATAATCATTTGCTTACCGTGGATGCACGAAGGATTATATTTTTTAAAGTAAAATAATGTGAGTAATTTATAATTGCACAATATTTTAGAACGTTCACATCATATTTAATTAGTAAGTACATTTATACTAAATATAATTTAATATAATATTTAAAATAGACTTCTGACAATGTGATATTTAAATGCAGAATTTTTTCAAAATAAAAGTAATGTTTTACACTCCCGTTCTATGCGTCCGAAGTTTTATTTACTTACAAGTTACAATTTAATAAATTTTAAACTGTTTATAAACAGAATATTAAAATTTAAGTTGCATTATAGTTAGTCAAATTAAATTGACGAAATTGTTATAACACATATTATTTTTATATAACCTACATACATGTATATATGTTTATTTATTCAATCGTAAATTTGCACTCTGACGAATAATACATATATCAAAATAATAATATTTTATATGGAATTTATCATACATATGGTAAAATATTATATTTTATTTACTATTTACTTTATTCTACTTTATTTTAGCTTTTTTATTAATTTGGCGCGAACCGTTAATTTCGACTATTTTCCAAATAAAAAGGAAAAAATAAAAAAAAAATAAAAATAACAAATCATGTTTGTTCATTTTCGTATAATTTAATATTTCAATTGTATAAAACGTTAGGTTTTAAATGCAAATTCATATATAGTTTTGGAAACGGATGATTTAAAATTAGTTACATTTAACTGGTCTTTTATTCCTTTTAATAATGAAAAACGTTAAGTTTGCATTTTTTTCACTGAATTATAAGTAGGTATATACAAAGTTCAAAAATTATAAATACGCGTGTACTATAGATAAATGTATTATCGTCAAATAATTAACAAACTATTATTCATTCATGTAAGCATGGGTATCAGTATAGCGTAAATTGTGGTGATGTATTATGTATGTTTGTAGACTTAAAGTAAATCCAGAAAAAGCACTTTACAGTAGTGTACTCAAGATCAACATTTTGGATAAACCCCATGAATTATTTTTAAACCAATAAATGTATACTAAATCACTACAAACCTTTCTTTTGTTTAACATAATTTTTTTGAAGTCCCCTTTTTAATCGTTTGAATTGAATATAACTATAAATAATTTACTAAATGTTTGCTATAGCAATTAAAAAAATAAAAATTATGTATTATATAAAAAATTATAACAAAATAATAATAATAATAATAAAATATGAAATACAATGGGTTAGTTATCGACAAATGGTATAGAAGTATATATAAAAATTTAATTATTATGAACACTTAATTATTAAATTATTAAAATATACATAATAAATTGAGATAGCTATGTGTTTAATTTTAATTTTAAAAGTAATGATTTATTCTATTTGAAAAATCCGTAATATACAAATTATTTTTTATTATTATTTCTGAACTTTCACTTTATATAATCTCCTATATCCTCTGCACTTACACCTTTCCATCATATACCACTCTCATTACGCTCCCTCCTCTCTACACCTACTTTTGGTTTTTTATTTTCTTTCTTTCTTTCGACACATAATCCCTTTATACATTTTACCGTCTCTGTCTTATCTCTCCTTAAAACATGTTCAAGCTATCTCAACATATTTTCATTAATTTTGTTTACTATTTAATATAAAATTAAGTTGAAAATTGTAGTTAATGTTAACTTTTCAACTTAACTGGTTACCTTGGTGTAATTTCATTTATCAAATTATCTAGTGAAAAATATTCATATGTATGTTTTACATATTGGTTATTTTTGGTTTATTCGAAAAACTGAAAAAAAAAATGTATTTAACTTAGGATTGTAGTTTTATTAGGCAAAAAAAAGTATTTAATGATTTATTATAGGTACCAATGTTTGTCTTTTTTTAACTCATATTATGTTACTATATCAGATTATATTATCAGATTTCAAATAGCTTATTCTAATAAATATATGCATTTAAATAATTTTATTTAATATGTAGATACGTACCAATATTTTTTTTTTCAATTAGAAGGATAATTCTATATTTTATAAATTACCATAACTATAATATTTGTGAAGAACTATACAATTTTTAGACAGAAAATATACGATTTACCCAAAATGTCTTAAGTTATCAAGGGTAAACTTGAAAATTGTTATTAACGTATAAACTATAAAGTCATCACGATCGAATTAAATATCTTATTAACAGAAGTATTTCTAAGAAATAAAAATTATTACAAATTGCAAATATGGAATTAAATAATAGTTATTTATATTGACTGATTTTCGGGAAATCGGGAAAACTATATTACAATTAGACACAAAAAATTAATTTCAGTTTCTGAAAAAATCATCAAGGAGAAAATATTCTGCAGTGTGTGTGTGGTGTGTGTGTGTGTGTGTGTGTGTGTGTGTGTGTGTGTGTGTGTTTTATCTATCTGACCAATATTATTATGTATAGAAAATGTAATATAACTAAAAATACTTAAGTGAAAATAAGTTTTTTTTTTTTTTTTTTTTAAACAAAAAAAATGTTAACATTACAAAAAATATTGAATGAATGTCATAAAAATACACCGATTTCTAAATTGTCAGAAATCAATCAATATAGGTAAAAGTATGTTTAATTAAAAACCGGTCATATCGTTAATTTACCTGAGGAATGGCGAACAAAGTAGCGACCAGCCATATGACAACGATAAGTTTCACGGCTCTGGAAAGCTTTGACATGCTCTGCGCCATGAACGGATGACAAATGGCCACGTACCGCTCAGCCGTAAACGCTGTTATGGTGAGTACGGTAGCGTTGGTTGACATCTCGGCGAACAGACCTCGGAGTTGGCAAAACATTTCGCCGAATACGTACGGATATCTGCAAATCATTATACCGGTTATTCTGAGTGCATTTCCCTAACACTTGATGCATCTAAAACAGTCATAACCCGTAGAATTTTATCAGTCTGATGAATCATTATATCCAGTGGTTAAAATGGAATATATTTGCAGGAAGGACTATAGCTAATGCAAAAAAAAAGGCGTCCCCCGAACCGGTACCTACCGTAATATTTTTAAAATATTCATATAAATTTTACCATTTTAATCAATGTTTATTATTGACCTAATTTGTAAAAATTCATCACGGACGTATATATGTATGTACCTATTGTTATGTACCAATAATGTACATACTCTGTGGTTATAACTTTAAAATACGCATCTATAATATAGATCTTGCATACAATTTATAACTAAATACCGTTTTTTAAACTTTTTTTTATTTAATTTTTGAATATTATGTACAAAAGAACAAATTCAGTCTCAACTTTTAATTAAACATTTAGAAATATAAAGGGGACGCCAAACTTAAGCTAAGCAAAGAAAAGGGACGCCGTCCCCCTCCGCCCCCTCACTTTAACCACTGATTATATCGATGACATATCCAATATCCATATTGGATCCCGTTTAATCAATTATTATCCCTTCGATGGCATAGCTATATTTCATGACACCATTGGCGTTGAAATAAACCCGAGGTCGGAAGGATTCGTATTGGAACCACAGTGTTCCGGTCGAAATATAATGTTTACTGCACTTCGTTGGCATAGTATGAAAAGGCTTTGTTTTCGAAAATGAAGTTGAAAAGTGCTTTATTTAATGCGTTACATGAGAATAAATGGTTCGTATAATTCTTTCCAACAGAAATTCAGTTACTAATTTTATTTTAATTAGATAGAAGAAATCATACCATTAATATTATTAACAAGAACGGGTTATAACTGCATAAAATAATTAATACATGTGTGAGTATATGGAAAAGTTCTGTCAGTTTATGCGCAATCAATAAAAAGTTTATGACTATAAACTACATTTCATAATAATAATTTTTTCTGTTTTTATTGTAAATAACTATAACTAGAAGTATTATGAAATTTAAACCAATAACCGATATTATTGGAACCGGTGGAACTTTATGCTTAAATATATTATAATGTTTTTTTTTACTTATAACTAGTTTTAGCAAAATTTTATTCCGTTGTATGTAATTCTCCAGAGTGGGATATATTTCTCTTCTGACCTCTCAATAGGTAACCATAGATATGAGCTTCAAAATGTAACATGTTACAAATTGGTGTGTACAATACATTTTTCCACCGGACCGAGCCCTATTTGATTGTATTAAATATGTAATAGAAAATAAAAAATGTTAAGGCCTAAATAAAATATAATATTTTCATGTGATAAACTATTTTATGTTTTAGAAATAATCTATTTTATATCTATTGTAATAAAGTTATTCTCCGGGAGGTTATGTCCTTTTTCTTAAGCCTCCATGGGCACCTAAAGATATTGAGTTTAAAAAAAGAGGAGGCGTATCTAAAACCACGAAAATATAGGTCCATTCTTAGCTACCTGCAACAAAGATATTTTGGAATTCAGGGTTAATTACCTGTGGAATAGTATACGATAAAATAGGCACGTCGAAGGAGGGGATATTTTTGAATCGTCACTAAGAATTTAATAGTAGTCAAATCGTACTTAGCCTGATGTTAAAGTGTATTATATACTCTGGTATATAAGATACAAAAAGTCTAATGGGCACATATGTACAGAGGCGTTAAGCAAAATAGTGATGGACAATACCATGAGGCTCTAGGTTTACTTCCTCTTGAGTTATGAGCAATCCAAAATTAAATTTTGGACTACCCAAAAAAGTGACTTTTAGCACGTTATATTCATTAGTATACAACAAATTTTTCCAACGGTCCAAGCTCGTTCTGGCCACCATTGAATTCATTGCTGTGATTCAAAAAATGTCTCCTCTTTTGCCGTGCCTGATGTAATTGTATACCATTACTGAAGTATTTTTATGTACCCATAATTCCGACTATCATTGAAGTAGGTATAGTTTGGTCGGTTAAGTGTGAGTAAAAAATGTTTAAATAAGTGATTATCCGAGATTTAAATCCAATCGCCGGAATTAAGATTTGTTGCAAAATGTACAGAAAAAAAAACATTTCGGGAAGGTAGTACAATAATATGATAGAGGGGAACACAAAATAAAAATGCATGGTTGCTTGCAAGTATTTTTTGAGGGAGGGGGGTTTGGAGATTCAGGAGCATGGTTCAATGTTGTATTGAATCTTGCCATGCAATGTTGTATAAACATTCAAAAATTGTTCAAATAAGGTTGACTGAAAGGTTTAGCAACATTCGATAAAAGCAAATTTAAAGTTTAATAAATGTTTATTTAATGTTAAACATTACATTTAAATGTTGCATATATGGTATAAAAAAATGTTTAAATGATTATTGTGATATATACACATTTCAGCAGAATATACGACAAACGTATATAAACTAATTTCTTGTATTTTTAAATAAAATTGAATAAATAATAGTTACTCGAATGGAAATTGTGTATAATATAGTATAATATAACAGTACTATAACAATGGGTTGAGACTATTATTAGTAAATTGATTATACATTTTTGCACACAATGTTTTAGACGTGTCACGACCACAAATGTGACATTCAAGCTGCTTAAGACACATCACAGAAATAATTTTATGTTATGAAAATATCGCATTACTTATACTATAAATAATATTAAGTGCAGTGATCCGCGAACATTGTATTACTATATATTTTCCATCAATTTGTAATAATGGCTTCGGTGTACAAGAAGCACCGATAACTTGAGCTAACAACGTAGTTAAGTATATTTTAGATTAAAAATGTTTTATGGTTTATTTAGTTTTTTTAGTAGTACAAATTAAAATGCAGTCTAATCATTATAAAATATAATTTTGAATTATTCTAATAATATTAGTAATTAAAGAAAATGATTGAATTATATCAAGACACCGTGAATTAAGTGATATGTATATTTAGGTAGAGACAGTTTTATTTTATTATAAGGATACTTTCCTAAAAGGATAACAATTGTTGTATCTATAGAGAACAATTTTCTTTTCATACCCTCTTGGATAGTACTCTGCCTTGGCTAACATAAAATGCAATTATTTTTCTAGTTAAAGATTTATAAAATAATTATTTTTTTAATCATTGCAATTCACATTAGAATTATTTAATGAGAAAATTTCGAGAGAGACAGTGGATAATGTTAAGTAGAATTTGGGTATGGTAGATTTATATAGAAAATAAGTGTAAAAGGTGTTTGGAAAAATTAAAATTAAAAAAGTGATTAGATATGGATGGTATACTAGTAGAAGTATGGAAATCATTAGGGTGTTTAGGTGGATAGCTGACGAAGTTCACAGAAGGAGAAAATTCTTGAGATATGGAGGAAGAGATATGTTACCAATTTTTTACGGTAAAAGATATATACAGCAATTTGGGAACTAGCTACTGAGGGATAGAACTTATGAGTCACAGTATAAAGATTTGGGAAAAAATAATACATAAGAGAGTAAGACTTGAGATATTTGTTATGAGAAATCATATTGAATTTATGCCTGGGAGATCAACAATGGATCCAATATTTTACATCAGATAGTTAGTAGAAATGTACAGAGAAAAGAAGAGGAAGTTGTGTATGGTTGATCTAGAGTAGACGTATAGTAAAGTCCCTAGAGAGATCTTTAAATAAATATAAATTAAGAAAGGATTACAAGCATAAAAAGGAAAGTACAAAAGTAATTAATTTGGGGAGGTGCTTTTAATAGCATTATATATAAGCTAAATGTTACAATAAATGGTATTATCAAATATTTACTAAACTCAATGTAAATAATTTCAAGGTAGTTTATAACCAAGCTGTATTAGTAGACTTATTTAAACATAAACATTTAATACCTGTATCAAATCATGAACATAATACTAGATATAAGCAAAATGTTAACATACGTTTACT
>JAIPRL010007795.1:0-22241 GCA_025469235.1 Pemphigus obesinymphae
TCAAATTCAATACATCCACCAAAAGTACCCTGCCCAGTAGCGAAGTGCATCCACCAATACTGACACCCGACGAGCGAAGTGCTTCCACAACCTACTGACCGGCTTTTTTTAAATTGTATTTTATATTATAGGTATGTATTTTTAATATTTAATTTTTAACACTTAATATTTTTTCATTTGTATTGTATTATATCATATTTTGTAAAATTCTAATCATTTATATTTTTATTATCTCCACAAAAAAAAAACATTTTTAACCATACCTGCCGTCAAAAATAGATCGTAGACCGTCCTGAGTCTGGTAAAATGGAAGGAAAATGTTAGTGTAGTGTAGTGTTTACCGAAAAACATTGGGGACCCAACTAGTATAGATATTTTAATTTTGGGACCCAACTAGGATGCAGCCGTCAAAACGACGGGAGAACGGTTTGGAAACGGTACGCACGGGAAATGAAATACACGGCGAAAACGGCTCGGAGAGAATCGAATACCTAAATAGTCTCAATAACAGATAATAAACAAATGATTGTATAGTGATGACAGTGGCTTCTCGTCGCGGATTTAGCGGTCAAATGTTTTTCGCCAATTTTTATTTTTATTTTTTTCTATATATATATATATAAGATTGTAACAGTGCAGTCTGTTCGGTCGACTCGTGTGTTTATGGATTTATTTTGGATTACCACGACGAGTAGATATTATATTATAGTGTATATATAAAAAAGAAGAAAAAAAAAAAAAGAGTTCGTTGACGAACACGCGGATCGTTCATCAACGAACCCCCATCGCGGTGTGCTCGAAAATTATGCTCTATCGCCTTTTGTTCAGACGAGTACGAATCGAAAAAAATCCCTTTCTCGCCGACCCCCCACTCCCCACTCCCCCGCCCGCCACCATACACTTTCTCTCTCCTCTCTGACCGACCAGATACTATACATTATAATATGAGCGCGTGTATGTATACGAGACGCCCTATTAGTTAATAGAAAACCCACTCGTCGTCGTCGTACACACACATACATATATGTATACATATATATATATATATATATATATATATATATATATATATATATATATTGCGTGGAATGAGGGATATTATAAGTACGGGGTGTGGAAGGTAGGATATAAAAAGAGCGGGTTGAAAGGGACTAAATATAGTGGTTATAGGTGATGCAGGAGAACGGAAGGGATTGGGACATGAAGTGGAGTACGGCGAGGGGGAGGAAAATCGTCTGTGCTGCGAGTGGAGGAAAGTGGAAACTGGGGATCGGGGGATAAGGAGAGGGAAAGCCCAGCTGCACCGGGTTCGAACAAATGAATCGTAACCGAAAAGGGGTCTCTGCCGCGCGCACACGTATTATAGCTGGTACCGCCGACATTAATTAAACCAAACATACACGCGAGGAATTTCGCGAGAACGATTCGGCCCGCGGCCGTATTTTCGCGCCGTCTCCCCGTCGGTTTTTAAATATAAATTTAAAAAAAAAAAAATAAAACGTCGTCGAGTTCGACATTCCCTGCGTTTTTAACCGAATAACACGACGACGACAACACGCTGAGCCGATCGTATATCGTCCGTAGAATTAACATACATAAATATATGTTACGCAATATAATCGAACACTTTAACAAACGAATATTAAATTAAGAATTAATAAATTAAGAAAAAACGATAACAAATTCATTTTGTAAATTTCACAAAGTCTATATAAGTTATATAGTTTAATGAAAATCATTTGCAAAATTAATACAGATTTTATTGCTATAGTAAAATACGTTATTAAATTGAAAAAATATTCTGTTTAAATTGACTATTTTGATGGACAAATGGGCGTTTGTCCTATGCGGAAGAAGAAAGAAAAAAAAAACAGAAATTATATTTTATATTTTTTATTTTTTATTCAAATTAATTTGTGGACAATTGGAAAATTATACCCAAGACATTGATGAATGATATTGTTGAATCAATAATACGTTTTCTTGTTTTACTGTTAAAAATATTTTATTTCTAAATCAACAAACATTTTATTGGGCGTATATTAATATACGTATAAAATATATATTATAAAAATAATATATAATCATATTATTAAATTAATCTATATTTTTATTGATTCACAGATATATTTGGTTCAGTGTACGTGTAGATACAATCGAACAGATGTAAAACCCAATGGCAAAATTTGTATTTTTGTATAATATTTAATATACTATTTGAGCCTTGATACGTTAAGAAAACAATTTTGTTGTCACGACATATCCAAAATATTTTCGCGACGACCGCTCGTGTTATTAGCCGCACCTTAAAATGAAAAAAATGAACACTTTGTTAATTCAAATAAATTTGCATTTAATCGTACAATTTTACCCAATACATTGATAAAAGATATTGTTAAATCAATAATACGTTTTGTTGTTTTACTGTTAAATTAACAAATATTTTATTTCTAAATCAACAAACATTTTATGGGACGTATATTAACAACTATATTATTAAATTAATCTATATTTTTATTGAAATCACAGATATATTTGGTTCAGTGCACTGTTAAAGTTTGATATTTTGTATATGTACAAAAAAAAATCCTATCGGCAGCGGGTAGAAGCACTTCGCTCGTCGGGTACGATATTGATGTTGGACATGTTGCGTTTAAGCTCAATGATACATCATTCCTTTCAATATAATGATTATGGTCGCAGCTTCAGTGTATATAATACGAGTATAATACTATCTTCATGCTAATAAAAAAATTCAACATATTATACCTATACGTAGTGGTATAATAAATATTTTCTATAAATTTCCGCATTTTGGTACCTATTCTAATTTTCCAATTTATAATGATTTTCGGTATTTTTTGATAGTTCATCTATATAATATATAGTCGGTAATTATGATTAGTTTCTTTGTTGGTTTCTAATTTATAACAATTTTTCGTGATGTTTCACTGAAAAGAGGTAGTTTTCGTGACGCTTTTGAAAACTACGAAGAAAATCAAAAAATAACATCTATTTATTTTTAATATGAATTTCCAATAGAAAACCTATATAAAAGAACACTTACTTTACTCTTTCTACCCAAAGAAGTCAATACATAGATACAAAAATAAAACAAATCATTGTAAAACCAATACATTCATAACTATGCCAAGAATCTAAAATATATACCCGACAAAACGAATGGTAATTTTTCTTATTATACTATTATAGGTATACATGTTGGATCACGACCACTAATTCATAATTGGATGCTAATAAAATCGGCATTACTTATCTGTACTTACACGAATATTTTGCCATTATATCAAACAAAGCCATCTTATGGTATGTCAGCATAATGTGAGTTGGTAGAATCGTCCTAACCACTTAACGTTAAGTCCTTGTAGGGTTCTTATCGACAGACTAAATTTAAAAAAAATTTAAAGTTAAAAAATATTAAGACCATTTTCCAATATACGATAATAGAATGGAACTAACAGTACACTATTTAACATTAATTTCACATAATAATAGCTTTTAATTAATTATATAATAATTTAATAACATTATTGTATATTAGAGTTTGAGCAGAGCAAAGAGTTTATTGATTTTACTATGATTTTTATCAATATTATAATATTTTTTAAATAAATAAATAAATATTTTTTCGGGTAAATAGAGTCGGGTAGAAATTTTGGTGTAAAGATCTTTTTTTGATAATAAATTCATGTTTGATATTACTTTCCATAAGTAATTTTTTGATTATCCCAGTAGTTTTCTTAAGCGTAAAGAAAATTTATTCTTTACGACAGACAATTTTTATAGATAAAAAAATAACAAATAAAGTTACCATGGTAACATCAGAAAATTGAAATTTTTTTTAAAAATTTTACTTTTCATTTCTATAAAATTATAGAAATAATATATTTTTCTCAAAATATAGAAGTTTACCTTCAGACATAACATTACTTTACCGATTAATTTAAAGTGGTAACTGATAATATTAAAAACCAATTACAATATAACTACAATAATATAAATAATATATTATATATATATATATAAAACAATAGAAATTGATATTTTTGGATTGTGAGTGAATAAAAATAACAAAGGTCAAATTTACATGATGAAGGATTCAATTTTGAAATTACCATACGAGTATATCCTTCAAACTTTACCCATGATGAACTGTGAATTTTTTTACTAGATGTACCAGGTTATGCGTATAGAAATATAAAATGGTGGGGCTGAAACCCTTCTAAACAATATACGTAATTTATTGAATTAACTGTGTATATTCAAACATAATATTTCTGATATTTCAATTTTTGGAATATAATAAAAACAGTAGGTAGCTTACTATAGATAATTACGGACATAAAATGTATATACTCATGAAATATAATACATTGAACGAAAAATGTATAAAGAAACTTTTTATAAACTAAAGGGTACGTCACTTTTTTTAAAGACGTTTTGTTTATTTTCCGTTTTACCAGAAAATGATTACGATTGACCTTATTTTTTTATCGTTTTCCTGTCTTATATATATTTCAAAATATTCATAATACCTTTTTTTTACACAAAAACATTTGTCTATTGAATTTTTACCACGGACTTATTGTAGGCCTATATATAATGGATACTCATGGTTAAACCGTTATCCAGTATTCAGTCTTTCCATCAGACATAATGTTATAATATTATCAGTTGTCCTCGGAATTTAATTAAACGACTACGATATTCACGAAATCCACATGGAAGCCATAATATAAATTATAGTCGTTATGATAATATGATGCACATTTTCTCCGCGAAAATATGATTTATTACGTCGATTCCGTTTCCAGTTTTATCTCGCTTGCCGAGACGAAGCTTTTCGAAAATCCGAAATACACCGAATAACAACAATATAATATGGTTCAAAACAGAACATTGATTAAAAAAAAAAACACAAGTGAGTAAATGTTTATTTTACTAAGACTATTTACAATGAGGGTCGGTATATATAGGAAATGACGTTCGCCGGGAAAACATTTATAGCGTTTTAAGTAGTTTTTCGAGTAAACCGCAGTTTAACATCGGTAAAAATAACAGGGTCTTATAATACTGACGTTTATAACTATAACACAACCGTTTTACAGAACAGATTGATAATGCGATTCTCGAGTTTTGGAATGCTTAAAGCTTATTATGATTTTTGAAAATCCATGAATCGACCATACAATACGTTCATAAAATTATTTCTGTGGTTTTCCTTGGGTAAAAAAGCAGATAACTTGACACTTCACGCCAACATAATTTTGTTAATATATATTTGAAAAATTAAGTGAATATAACCTAAACAAATTAAATGCGTGTATAATATATTTAATCATACAAAATGTATTTTTAATCATTACATAAAAATAGTTTTTTGCTTGTCTTGTAAAAATTTTAGAAGTAGACTTCTGTTTTTTTTAACGTCTTTAATTTTAATTTTATTTTTACATATTTAGAACAATATTCGAGTTTTTATTTAAATATTTATGTAGCTACTTTAATGACATCAATATTGATTCATTCGTCTCAATATTACTATAAACTATAAAACATGTTTAAGTAGATACGAGTATATGAAATATCTGCACAGTTCATACATAGAATGTAAACGGCGTAAAATTAATACCTATGATAAAATAATTATTTTGAATTCGTGATATTCGTCAGAAGACTCATCAATACATTAATTATTTTATATTTTAATAGTTTCGAATGAATAATTTATAGTATGTACTATCAATGGGACCCTGTCCATATCGTTATTATGAAAGAGGATTATTATATATAATTTATGTCGCTTTGAAGTTTAGATGAATGCTTGCATCCATGGACACCTATGAATAACACACAAATATCAAAATAATTATTGCCTAAGGAAATCGACAAAAATATTCAAATCAATCCGTATAAATACTATAATTAATAATTATGTTGTGTTTTATACTATAGTGTACAGGGCATTTCAATTAGTACATTAAACTACTCGTCATTTGCAACCGTTAATTTATTAAAAAATATGTATTTAGAATTATTTATCCCCTGAAAATTTATTTGAAAACATTCGGTTAATACCCATTGAGAAAATGAAATTATTGAATGATAGAATTGGTATAAAAAATTTCATTTATTTATTTAGTTATTAAAAAATTAAAAATATAATTGATTTGTGGTATCTGATCTTTGTTCGGTTTCGGCATCGGCAGTATAAATGATACTCTGATTATCTTAAAAAAAAGCAAGTATCATAACCTAAAAATATGGATTATATTGTATTATAATTGGAAAAATTACAATAAAAAAAGCTGTCGAGTTACGAATGCTGGAATTTTTTCCGTCATCACTTAGTTGTTGCTTTTATTTTATATTTGAATATAAAGGTAATTAATTGAATTTTATAAATGGTTTCATTAAATAAGTCATTGTCACCGAGTTATCTTTCCTTAGTTTTTTTTAAAAAAATTCTTTGATATTACAGATAATAAATAAATCATTGATTCTATCATAAATATTGTTTTGTCGGGCTACATAATTATATATATATTTTTATTATATATATAAATTTATGTGTGTGTTATTTAGTTTTTACCAGTTGATATTTATATTTATTTTTCCAGACGTAATACAGTTAGGTATATTTAAAATTTAATCATGAAACGATTTTTAATATCGAAACTAAACTAATCAAGTGGGATTAATGCATTTGTAAGCCATAGTAATTGATCATGACTACATCCACACACTCGTTTGTTGCAAGTCCTTAGTATAATTATTAGTTCGTGGTTAAAAGTAACAAAAAAAAACAGCTTTTCCAAAATGGAAAAAAAAATCATTATTTATATAATACATTATTAATATTATTTATTTTGTAAATCTTTATAATTATTAATCATTTTATAATACTTGGCAGGTACCTATATTACTTTATGGACACGCCATTGATAATTTCTAAAAGAGGTTTATTATACTAAGGTCACTACTGACCATATGTCCCGTTTTTGAGAATTGCTTCCCGTTATCCCGACCGACTTTAAACGAGACGCTTTTTGTCCCGGTTTTGGAAGTGGGGTTCTGCTTTCTTTATTTTGGAATGACCTTTTTTTATTGCTTAATTTTTAAAGTGATTTATGACATTTTGATAAAAAATTATTACGATTGACTTTTTTATTGTTGTCATGTTTTTAATTTTCAACATATGGTTACATTATAGTTTACTGTCTAATTTTTTATGGGATATTTATTTCATATGTACTAAAGCAATAATTGTTTAAACAAACATTAAAAATAATTATTGAATATATTATTTATTTATTCATATGGTTCGGTATAGTTTCATACATCCAATAGCAGTAAAAACATTTAACTTAATAATATAAAATAAAAATTAACAGCATTATGCAAAGTGGTAATCTATTTGTAAAGTTTATTAAAGATAATGAGATAAGATAGAGAAAGCGCAACGAAGGATCGCATCCATGCAGTCTACCCCGAGAAATGTCAGAAACTTCTGACGGCCAAAAAGTAATTGTTAATGTTATTTAAAAATAAATCAGAACTCGGTAACTTCTTTATTATATTTTACAAATGTACTAATTATTATAAATACTAATTTCATTAATTTTGTTAAAGTAAGTCGTTTGACTTTAAACTTTAAATTTTACTAAATCGACACAACTAAAATTATACTAAGCATCTATTTATTCAAATAAGTGTTTCTTTAATATTGAAAACACTTAAATAAATAAACATCTTTCTCTTAAAAGTCCCTTCACCTATCGCCTCTAAGATCCACGCAAGTTCTTTAGGAAAATTTGCTTTAATAGTATATTAATAATCTTTGGTTAGATACGTACATTGGTATCTATTACTAACTCTTAAAATAACTATTTAAAAATTAAAAGTATGCATACATTTTTATTATTCTTTATCTATTCAATACAAGGACTAAATTATGTAAAAATCGTATAAAGGGCTTGAGATGGCTATGGGAGGCCTCCAAAACCCCTATGATTTACTTAAAATTAATTATAAAATGCATAAAAATATAAAATGTATAGTGATTAAATATTGAAAGTTGTGTATCGTATTCATAAAAATATTTCGAATTGTAGTTTTACGTAAAACTTTTTTTTTTTCTTTTGTTAATATACCTATATCAATATTGTTAATGAGCCAAGAAATCTAATTCGTGTTTCGAGTAAAACATTTGAACAACTAAACGGCAAAACAATATAATATAGTTTTGGGGTCTCCTCGAGTCTAACTCATCGTTTCTGTATGATACTGTTTACCATATATATCAATGGCGACGGATTAAAGTTAAAAACGTATAAAGGATTCAAAACTCGACTTAAATCTTGAAAACATGATACGCTTTCGCGATCGATAACCATTTCGGAGAATACCAGAAAAAAAAAAAAAAAAATGAAAAAATGAAAAAATGCATCAACTGCATTGCATCTACGCAGCATCTACGTGTTATAATACCGCATACAACATTTATATACAACATTATATTATTATATACGTTATCATTAAGGAACCACTCGCGAGTGCCAAAATTCGGATGTTTTCACAACCGAATTAAACACGAACAATCGGAACGAGCTGGCCAAAACGATTTCGCGTTCAGCGTAACACATATTATTATAACATATACACGTACATTGTTTGTGTATTAGTATTATTTATTATTAAATAAAAGCGCATTTGGATAATTCGCGTTTCGACTGTAAGCGTCGCGGCGGGGTGGTTAAATATAGTATATAATATAGAGGTAGTAAAGCCAAATTAAATTGACAAAAAAAAAAAAAAAACATAATAGAGGCACCTAAATAATGGGTTTTAAAAAACACCGTTTCCCCTCTTACGTACACGTATAAATTATGTATATTATGCGTGTACGAGCCACTAAGTGCAATCGCACAATAATTTGGCACGATATGGGTTATCATCTCCCTGCGTGAAAACGGTAAAACTGTGAAATGAAACGTTGCATCGATCACAAATATTATATTAGGTACACGCCGATGTCTCTTATGAAACGTAAAATATTGTGAAAAAAAACCACCGTTTGGATAGGTATAGGTATCCGATATATAATATTAATAGGGCCTGGACTTACATTATACTCCAAAAACCTTATAAATACGCATTTTGTGGGCTTATCGTGCGAAGGCTGTAAATCGTTTTTACACGGTTATGAGGAGAGTTATAGCTCTTGAGTTTGAGAGAGAAAAAAATTTTTTATTCTTTATAGTTAGGATTTCGTTTTATGCAAATTAACCTATAACCAACGTATTATAGAATAACGTCTATACGCTGAACTCCATATTCAAGAAGATCCTGAATTTTAATATAAATATGAAATACTTAATAAAATAATAATGTAAACCAGTACATATAACCTTTTCGTACTAAATTATCAAAAAAAAAAAAAAAAAAAAACATCGTTGAGATAGAACACTTTCATATTCTAACATTTAATTTGTCCTTTCATTTAATTAAATTTTTACGACATTGTCGATAAAACGAGAACTTTGGTTCACTAGAACTATGAAAAATAATATGGTTTTGAGCTTAAAAGATGTTCATTTATATTCAAATATTAATCCTGTACAAATGTGAGTTTTGAAATAAATAAGATTTAGAACCTTTTATACTAAGACCGCGTTATGCTCGTCTTTTGTAGAAATATGCCCTTCAATATAAAAATATGCAAAAATGTTTTTCTTTTTTTTTTAAATTATTATTATCTTCTTTTTTGTTATTAAATTGGTATATATTATAGTTTACAAACGTTTATACCGGGTTCCCTAATAACGGGTAGCTACTATATGGGGAGTTTAAAGATTATGGATACCTAAGTAGACAAGTGCATTTATAATATTAAACATAAACAAGATAAGAAAACCAATTTTCTGAAATACGTCAATTGTAATACCCATTTCACATCCACGCTAAAATATACCACCGTAAATATTTGTTAGAAATGAAAATATGAACCAAAATTCGATAGTATGCATTAAAAAGACATCTATATGCTACAAAAAGTTATAAAATATAGAAATATGCAGTAGGTATATATCGAAAAATGGAAAAATATGTAAAATAAAACTTTGAATTTCAGATCTATTAACTAAAATTCCACTGTATAAAAATAGCTTGTCTAGCTACTTTTTGAATAACTAAAAAATACATATAAATTATATTATAATATAATGAATATTCTATTAGCCCTAATATAGCCTAATGTAGGGCCCTGATATTATCTACGAGTATTGAAATTTTTAAAATTGAATACAAAATAAAATGGACCTAATCGTTTTCTATTAGTGGGGACTGGTACTTTTTTCTTATTCTGGTTCTTTGAAAATATTTAATATGCTTTCTGGACGGATTCCTAAATTTATAAAGATTTTTAGGTTCTGGATTATTCTTGGTTCGAATTCAATCCCTGTCTTTTATAGATAGATACTTATTTAAAAATTGGATTTTTACCATACAAAAAACAAAAGCGTCAGATATTTTTTGTGACATTTACTAAGATGAGTAAAGGAAAATATGTAATATGATGGAAAGAGGGTGAGAGGAAGACCTAAAAAGAGGTGAGGGGATGTGATAGCTAGTGATATGAAGAATGTGGGGGTAAGTTAAGAATATACAGAGATAGAGTTAAGTGTATGTGTAAGACTAGACCCCAAATAATTGAGACAGAATAAGTCGAAGGAGAAGAAGAAGGAAAATACGAAAAAATTCAGGTTTTATCATGTTTGATTATTATACGTGTTAATGTTCAAAATATAATTTAAATTCAAACTTTATAATTAAATATAATAATTTATTAAAGTTTGTTTAATTTATTATATATTATGTTCCCATTGTCAACGACGTCATCGACTAAAATGTTTTTCGTTTCGTTGACATTTCAAACGTTATCGTATTTTCGTTTGAATAATTTTTGAATTATACGATTCCGTAAACGTAGGTAAAATTTTGAATAATTCAATAATATTAATATTATATATACCTACGTCATTCATAACGATATATTATGTTAATTTTGTATACATTTTTTAATGCATCGAGAGAAAATTTTCAGTTAATAATTATACTTTATTCAGCACCATAATTAAGTATTAATAAAAATAACAAAATTCTGTAACCCATTTCACATTTTACACACGAAGTCCTTGAATAAATTATATGAAATAAAAAAAGAAAAAACGGACGATGACGGGGATCTATGTGAACATTTTATGGACAAAAGATTTGGTTAGTGGACATAGAATACCACTATTCAAAGCTTGAAAAAATAATACTCGTTTTAATTGCACAAACCCCATTTTTTAATAACGTTTATTTCAAAAATCTTTATTATTCATTTCATCCCATCAGATACCAGTTATGTAATATAATTTTCGAATAGGTATAATTTAAAGGGTGATTTTTGTGTTTTTTTTATCCTGAAACAATTTCTTTCACGAGATGCATATAAATAATTTCTGCGGAATTTGTTTAAAAAATTATTTTGTTCACTCAGTACTAAAAAATTGTTTGTTCATAATACAAAATTTTATCCCCATTCCTAATTTCTCAAATCTATGTACCTATATAATTTTTTGATTTTCAAATAGTAACCTATAGTTTCATTATGAATTTTAAATTACGTATTTTTTTTATGAGAATATACACGTTTTATTTTTCAAATAATATATATGCATTCAATTAAGTTATTAAGTTAGGTACTAGATACGTCATTTTCAACGTATTCTAATATATGCTATTATATATAACTATGTAGTATGTATATATATTTAGATTTTAAAGATAAAACATATCATTCGAAAAAAGAATACGAGCGAAGTTTGGTAAAAGATTTATTTGATTTCTAACAATTTTTCTTTTATTTCGTAAATATTCAGAATGTAAGAAGCTACCTACTGTGATTTAAACACCTTTTTCTATTAGATAATTTTTATTAGATATTTATATTGTACCAGATAGTATAAAGAAAAATATTTTTTGAAAAAAAAAACCACATACCTAATAGGAAATTTAATTCATTTCTGTCCATGCTCAGAGTATTATATAAATCATATTATATAAATAAACCTAAATAATAAATAATTACTTTTTTAAATTAATAACAAACATTAATTTAAATATTATAAACTTACAATACTATAACTATTACACGTGCATAAAAATTATATTTGAAACATTTTATAATAATCTACATTGCCTTCTCACACAATATATTTTAACTTTAAAAATATTTTTTAAAAAACTCGTAATTACAATAACAGTAAGACACATAAAGATTTACATAATTTTATACCAGTTGTATTTATATTACTTATTATTATATCCATATTACTAGTCATGGCTTGATAATTTGTTTCTTTTAATTTAAAATAATATTGTATATTATATATTCTGTTTATTAATTTTCATCTTTTTTTTTGTATGTATTCCTTTTTTAAATTTATTTTTAATCTGATGATGATTTAGAGTCGAAATTTGTTTTTACCTATAAAATTTTCGACTGTGTAGATAAATTTTCTTTTTATTATTCATTATTGTGTTTTATAATGTTTTAATAATTTGTATTGTTATTCATTGTATGATATATATTTATTTTAAATTTAAAAAGAATATTGTAACCCTCACTCCATCGTGTTATATTGGTCTGTAATTAATAATATTGTACTTACATATTGATTAATGATTGACGCTTGTATATTATAATATAACTAGTTAATACTACAGACATTTGTTATAATTATTATTATCGGAGTATTTTTATTTGTGTGTATTCTGTACAACTCAAATTTAAATTAAAACTTTTGAAATACATCCGGAAATCCATAATATTTTGTGATATATTATATGAAAACCTTTTAATATATCATCTGAACACCAGTATGGATAGTATATATTGGATTTCTTATAATTATTAAAGCTTTTATTTTTTATTTATATTTATTTATTGTATATTACATAGGCGTAGTATGAAAAGGTTCTAAATACATTTTTTCATAACTCATTTTTTTACAGAAATAACATTAGAATATAGATGAGCACCATTTAATCTAAAAATCAAGCTTATACAACAATTATTGTCGATTTTCACAGGAGTAAAAGCTTCTAAATCATTCAAAATTAAAAAACAAACGCATTTTAAAAATATCAATTAACAGAACTAAACTACGAAATAAAAAGTTACTATGAAAAGTTCTATCTCCATCAATTGCACTAAAAATGATACAATATTATATATTCTTCTTCTTGTCTCTTATGGGCCATTTAGGTCCATTGTCACAACCACCATTTTCTTCGAATATTCCTATCATGACTCAGTTCCTCTACATGGTTCACTCCCAGCCTCAATGAATCTTTATCGATTCTGTCCTTATATCGCTGCCTGGATCTTCTTATTGATCTTTTTGTATTTGGTTTTCATCTTATGGTCCTCTACACACTTCCACATCATTCTAGCCTACTTCTTTTAAGGATTACTATTTTGTTAGTTTCGTCACACAGTTCTTCTATTTCTTGGTTTTTTCTTAAATCGAATTCCCCTAGGACATTTATTTTTGTACCAAATATCCTTCCAAGGACATTTTGTTTAAACGTAACTAGTTTATTTTCATCGGTCTTTGTTGCTGCCCAAACACCACAAGCATATAATGCTATCGGTCTTATCAAATTTTTGTACGACATCATTTTCGTTCTCTATAAGAGTATCTTTGATTTAAATAGAGGTATTAAGCCAAAGTAATAATTATTTGAGGCTACTAATCTTAATTTTATTTCTTTATGGTTGATATCGTTTTCATTAATGTCCACCCCTAAGTGTTTAAAGTTTGCCACACTTTTAAAGTTATAATTCAGCACTTCCAAATGTCTTGTTTTACAGTTATAGTTCGTAACTATCGTGTACTTGGTTTTTTCCCAGTTTACCATTAATCCCATTTTATCTTCTTCTTCTATCAACTTGCTAGTAGTTATTTTTAGATCATCCTAATTTTCTGCAATTATTATAACGTCATCTGTATGTGTCATTTGCTGGTAATTTCTTATTTTGGTTTCTGTTGCTCCAACCAAGGTTCTTTGCATAACTGATTCCAGTGCTATATTTAAAATGGCTTAACAAAGATGCCTTATCACCTTCTTTCAAAAGTTATGATTTTTTAAAATTATATTAAATTAAAATTATAAATTTTTTCAAATTTATGACAATACACAAGAATCTTCATTAAGATAAAAAATAGTATAACTCTATAAGTTGGTGTCATTTGCATAACAAAATCTTAAATTAGGGGTAAAATATTTCATATTTTATAAAATTTTACAAAAACGATTTAGAAAATTTTCATACCACGATTTTTAATTTGGTGATTTCAATTATTATTAATAGTTCTTCCTTTTTAGACATATTATTGTTAATATTTATTAACATAATTATTCTACAAAAGCACTTACTTTTAGCTAGCCTACTTTTGTATATTATGTAATAACTAAATTTTATATGGATTTCAATTTTTAATATATATTATAATTTTTTATAATAATTTATTGTATAATATATATTATATAGATTTATATTTATGTACATTTTATAGTTATTTTATTTTTTGAGGAATAAAATTAATTTAATTTTTATTTTAAAAGTTAATCGAACCTCCGATGCAAACGTATGTTTGTTTACACGTATGTACATATTCTCTCTCTCTTTCGCTACCCATATATAAGTTTTAAATATATTTGTATATTTGTACAAGTCGTTATTTGAGGTACATGCATATTATGTTTGCCATTATTGAATTTCTCCATTTCGATTTCAGTCTTTCCCCCACGAATGTGTTAAATGCCGTTTTCGAAACGTCGATAATCGCGAGTCGTAACTTTCAACGGTTTCACCCATGTTATTTTGTGTGAATGGATAAATCGAGAAGAAAATGTTTTAAAATAGGTAAATATTTATTTTCCAATATGTACACCAATATATAATATATTATAACCTACACCAGTCAGAAATTAAAAACGTTTCCAAAAGTAAAAATTTTAAACAGTAACAAACAAAAAAAAAAAAGTCGGTCTATAGACGGCGGAAGAAATTTGTTCGTTGGGTTGGATACTGGTGGTGGATATATTGAATTTGAATGAAATGATAAATCATTTCTTTCGATAAAAAAGATTCTGAGTGGGGCTCGGTGTGATATACCTACATTAATATTTGATACGTTTGAAAATTTGAAAATTTGATGCCATCAACATACTATTTACCCCAACAGAATAAACATCCCATTAAGCCAGATACTTAAACACTTCTTTAAATTACTATAACTCAGAAATCGCACTCTAATAGTCAAAAAATATAATTTTAAAATATATTATTTAAACTAATAATGTAAACTACATAATTATATTGCCAATTTTCATCAATTCAATATAAAATTTTGCACTAGTGTATCTAGTTGAAAAGTATAGTTACGTTAGTATACGCTGTAGGTAACTATGTATATAGGGTGGCAGCGATAAGAGACTCGTGAGCCGCAAAATATAAAGTAAAATATGTTAGAGCCAATAGAAAAGAAAAAGTCCTCAATTATTGTAAAATACGAAAATACATTGCACATAATTTCCCTGATTTTTGTCATAGATTATAGATATCACATGTAATAATATGTGTAAAAAGAATTTAATAAGAGTAAAATGATTTTATTTTTTAGAAGTGCTTTTTCAAGTGTTCTGTTAAGTTGTTTGAAATCTGGCTAATAATCACTAAATGTAGATCGTACGAGTTCATCAGTTAGTTCAGATAGATATTTCTATTTAATGAACATAAGCGTTGAGTACCTACTATGATTCATACACATAAGTAGTCCAAAATATTGAGATGTCTATTGGAACACTCTTTTGTTAGTAAGTATTTTTCTTCTGAAACCTTCCATAATTCTATGGCCAAAACGTCATTAAGTTTCAGTCTTTTTAGCCCATCGTTCCTTTACAGTTCTGGTAGCTCAAATTTTACAGCTACTGTATCCTTTGTAGTCGGCGATGAAACAGAATAAATCAACAGCAAAATGATTTTTCAGGCATGAAAGTGAAGATTTAAGTGTTCTCAAATCATTAAATCTACCATTGATTTCTTCAGCAAGACCAGACATTTTACACAAATAATCTTATATTTTTAGCTGAACGCCTGGAAGGCTTTCAGGAGTTGTTTCAAATATTTGATATGAGTTTTAGTCTCAAGGTATTTCCGAAAGAGTCTAAATTTGATACTAAAGTTAAATACACTCTACGCTAAATCAGAAATAAGATTTTCTCTTCCTTATAATGATATTTTTAGCATTTTGAAAACCACATCTTTAAAAATCTAAAAACCCGAATCTAATAACCACTAGAGGATCATTAAGTAGTAGTCAACTCCATAAGAATGTGATGTATTGGTGCATAAACAATGTTACCTGGTCATTACAAAAGTTAAGCGTTGTCAGACTGGGCAGCGTTTCCATTTAATTTTATTTATTATTTACTTTTTAAAATCTATATTATTATTTTTCTTGTTTTCAAGAGCCACACGAAATTAACTCAAGTTTGGCAGTTTGGCCACCCCTGGTATATAATATGTATATATTGTGTGACTACATATTACGGATTAAGATATATAGGATGCCGAAAGATTGCTTATCACGTAATGACAAAACTTCATTTTGAAATCTAACTAGTAGCACTTAGAAGCAACGGTGAAAAGTTTTGTACAACTACAGTACTATTATTAGTACCATTATTAGCATTAATAACATCAATTTTATTATGCCACAGAACAAAATTACTGTGAATAAGAAACATACATATATTTTTTTTGAAGTGTACCTATAAATTAAAACAAGATTTTCTACTTTTTTTATATTTTATACCGCAATTTTTATGTCTGCTAAAAATATCAACACATGTGACGAAATACTGTGTTTCGAGTTGTTCTTCGTCTTCTTGAACTCGAATATTGTTGTTTTATCTCATTCCAAGAATATAATATGGGAGAAGGCTAGAGATATAAAATATTGCGGTGTGGAATTAAAAATAATTCAAAAGTTTGCCCCATTCATTTAATTTTCATTTGATAATTGAACATGCTGTGTGAGAGCTAGTAGTGAAATCTGAAATTGATTATATTATTATAATCTTCGATTAAACGTTGATAACATGTCTTTGTACCGCATCCTGTTTTACTTAATCCGTACAACATATATACAACGTATAGAAAGACGTTATTTTCTTAAAACAACTTTTCGTGCAGAAGGTTCCAGTAGCCATTATGGAGTAATGAGCTTTTTTGATAACACATTGGTTCTAGACGGTACTTTCCAGAGGTACTTTTTTTAAATTTCCCAGTAGTTTTCTTAGGTGCGGGTTTTCAATCATCCAGCTATTCCCCAGATTCATCGAATATATTTATTCGGGAAATAAACTTCCGAATAAAGCGATAAGTGTTTTTCAATGCAAAAGTTTTTCATTAAATAATGATACTAATAGGTGGTAGTAATTTTAAAATATTGAACAAGTTACACAGATTTACTCGATCGTCATTGGTTGATTTTATTTATTTTTCAGTTTTCAGTGATAACACTGAAAAGGAATCGGGAGTCTGTATTATCAGCAGTTTGTGACCGAATAAATTTTGTTCAAAATAAATAGTTAGTACCGAATAACATTATTTGACGAATAAACATCAACTCATCATTAAAAAACAAATAATTGTCCATTTTTCCTTATCTTTTGGATAACTCATGTAATTTAGCGAATAAATTAGATTGAAAAACTGAACCTTAAACGTAAAGAATTGCTCATAAATTTTTCAATTGTCCTAAATAAGAAATCTAATTTCCATGGTTACTATTTATTTTTTTTTAAGTTATATAGTTACCTATGTTTTATATATATATTACACCAAGCTATATTACTCAATATTTTTTAAAGATACCAATGATTTATCATAGCTCTCGTATTTAATATACCTACATAATATCTACTACTAGTATATTCTACCTGACGAAAGAAGTGTTTTAACCGCTCCCCTACCCCATACTTGTCACTTTTTAGATTTTGAGTGAAGCGAGAAATGTATTGAGATGATGTGATTCTCTTATATGTCTATATACATTTTTTCTAAGTACAGGATGAAGTTGAGCAGAGAGGTTTTGGAGTAAGAAGACTTTTTGATAGCAAATAGGTTCTCTAGTTTGAATATTTTGATAGAGTAATTTTTTGATTTTTCCATTAATTACCTTAAACTAAAAGAAAAACTAGATTTTTAACGCAAATACTTAGGGAAAACAATAAAACAATAAATTCACGGTTAATAAATTCATAGTATTCACGGTTACTTGCTTTTTTTGATTAGATTTTTTTTTTTTATTTAAATTAATAATTTTTTTTCAATAGAATTATGCTTACCTATAATACCGAACTAGGTTTCGAATCATTTTTCGAATGCGTTGAATTATCCTTGTCTTTAAATTTAAAATAATAACAGTATACGATATCCTGTTCGAGGATATTACGGTTTTTGCACTTTTCTGCCCGATGCATTGTTTTTTGACTACTGCTACATAGGTAATATCTGTCTCGCGTATAGCCGCCATTATTTTCCAGTGGTATTTAACCAAAATGCGTATGAAATCTATGCGCCTACCCATTAACAAGGCCGTTTATATCAATGCGATAAATGGTAATGATTTGTTCGAATAATTTCAAAGCTCTGAGATATTGTGCGCTTGAAACTCTGAGCACATAATTATACAATATGTATACAGACGCATTTGGTAAAATTACAAAATACAATAAACGCTTGAACATACAAATGCGTGTACGCGGGACGGTATAAGCTCGTGCAAAGCGGAAGAGAGTGTAGTAAATCCCATGAACGGTCTTCAAAAACTGTGTTTTAATCTTTTTATATAATAGATACTATATAATGCATATATTTTAAAACGATTTTCCTATTGCGGAAGTCAGGAATGTATAGCGAAATAATTCGTTCGGGAACCGACGGTTTGCGTGCGTATAAGCATGAATGCCCACAGTCGATTAATTTCGGGGGAAAAAAAATAAAAATAAAATAAAATAAATAGAAAATCAGATTTACGGTAACGTTTTCAGGCTGTATACACGGCTGCATATAATACACACATATTATCGATTTCGAAATTAATACGCAAACGAGTGATCGTGGCCCGCCGTTCATGACTTATTGGTACGATATCATGTGTCCAGCGCTCGAATTATTGGTGGGACCGCGGGCGCAGGGGGACAACTTTACTTTTTTATAATATTTCGAGAACACCCTTATCAATTACTCTTTTTTTTTAAAGTTTACGCGTTACGCAGTTCGAGGGAACGCTCATTTGCCGAAAGCTCGACGGTATCCCTTGTTCTGTTTTTCCAAATTCGAGTAGGTACTGATTATGTCGTTATCAGTGTTCGGAAAGAACGACGTCCATGCATAACGCGTAGGTACCTACTTAATATAGAGGCGGCGTTACGTCTGAAACGTGACGCTGGAAATGGGTACAGTTGACAGTGTAACCACTAACCGAAAACACAATATTGTGTTCCGAGTTTCCATATTACCGTGTCACTACTATACGGTTATAATTGTCTGTGAGACAAGTGTGTATAGTGTGTTTCAATTTTGAAAACAATAGTTATTTTAGTTAATAATACCTATATATGTTATACACTTATACCACACATTATACGATTCATATAATCTGAGCTTAAACAGTCTTGTAAAGTATATTCTAATCATTTTATACCATAGAGATACTGTATATTATATTATTTGCATTTATAATTTTCATTTCGTTTTACCTTGATATATATCTGTGGTTTTACCTACTAAATACTAATACTTATATCGGACATAACCGTTGTTAGACATGGCTAAATTTAATATAATTTATGGTTTTTCTGTGATCATATCAAGAATATTGTTTTTCATAATACATCAAATCTACCTACGCACTACAGTCTACAACTGTACAAGGTATAAATATTTGTTTCTTTCGTTTCCTATCATTCGATCTGACCACACATTACATGCTCTAAATTTAAATGTTGATACCTTAATGTGTTTTGTGTCGTAATGTGTTATTGTTTTGATAAATTTTAAAAATCCTTTGTAAGTATTCGTAAAACACATTTTTTTTTGTTTTACAAAATAAAGGTTGTGAGGAAAATTGAGGTGTTGCGACAGGTAATACCTGTGAAATGTAATGTTCGCATTTTTTGAAATAACGTTTGCTGTTCTATTTACACAATACACAAGCTCTGGGCATTTTGACCTGAAATATAAAAGTCTTTAAACATTTCATTCTTTGAACATTTCCCACCATGGCTGAAAAGTCACGTGAAAAAGTTTTTAAAAATACTGTTTTAATATTCATTTAAAAATACAAAAATCGAAATGTAATTCGCAAAGGCCGAAGTCATGGTAGCAAAAATTGAGTAGTTGATATTACGAGATAAACAATATTATTATTTATCAGCACGTATTTATTACTAATAACAACGATTTAAAATATATGGGTTGCTCATCGGCCCATGTTAAATAGTAAACCAATGCGACTTATAAACTGAGAATCTAGATCAGCTGACAAAAAACCACTACTAGCGCTCCTAGCAGTATTACGAGCTGTATTATCAACATAATCGTGATTATCAATGTTTATTTTGAAATGATGGCGCCAAATTTTTAATTTTTGCGTTTTTTCGTTCTATAATATATATATAAATATGTACATAGTACAACTATTACTAATATCCCCTGCATTTGGCGACACTGTTTTATCATTTTTACCACTAGGAGCGCTGCCAGTGGTTTTATGGAGTGTCAGTTTTTGGGTCACATAATCGGTATTCGATGAGTAACCAGTATATCTTAAATCGCGCTAATAACATATAACAGGCAAATCGTTTCAAAATGTATTTGTAAGGTCCATTTTTGTTATCATAAACGATCACACCGTCAATTATAACCATTCCTCTCAAACTCTAAACTATGGACTAAGTGATTTGTATGCATTTAAAACTTGAGAAGCGTTTTGTAAAATGTATTTACTAAACATATACCTGCTAAGCTATTTATTTATATAATAAATAGAAAATACTTGAACCGTTTAACAGTTATAACTTATAAGTTATTTTTTCAATATTTTTAAACTTCACAAATTAAATTTTATAAAAGTTACTTAGTGAAGTTATTATGTATATACGTTATCCAAATTGTTGAAATAATGGAATACAACAAATATTTACCTGGTTGACAGTAAAAACATATAATATATAAACCAATATTGACTTTTAACTAATAACTGTAAACTCGTGTTATTTATTTTTAACCAAAATCCAATCCGAACTCGGTTAGTTTACATGGAAAGGATTTAATTTTTACTCTTACTCGACATTTAAATAGTGAAAAAGAAAACAAAGAACACTATTGCCTATACACATATATATTGGATAATATTATTGTCGAAGGGGTTGGACTGCGGTATGAGTTTAAGGGTACAAAACACGGCCGGTGAAAAATGAAAAAAAAAAACACTGAAAATATGACCGGATTTTAATGGCCGGGTCGTTTGACTAACCAATCATCCCCCGCGGTCGGTACCGCACCGCAATTATCAAATATTTATTATCATTACTTGTCGACACGGCGTCGTCATCATCGCTCGGTTGTCGTCAACACGCACCCCTTTTGCGGTTACCCAAGTGCTATTGCCGGTATAGGGGAGGGCGTGTTCCATTTTGTGACAAGTGTGTGTGTGTGTATACGACGTGTGGACATGTGTGTGTGTGTGTTATGCGTATTTTTTCGAAGGGAGGTTGTCACGTGGGTCAAACATGAAGTATTTACATATAGTGACGAATCGCACGGCATATGGATTTCCGGTAGTAATTTTTTATGCATACGTATGTATATAATATATTTATATATTTTGTTTGTTTTTAGATTCTGAGCGTAGCGAGGAAGCTTATGGTTTTACAATGATGTTTATTTTTTTTTATTTTTTTATTTTTTTTATTTTTCTGTAAACACTTTTTCTACCAGAAGGAGTGCTCCGATCTTTACGCTCATACCCGTTTCCGGTAGCAAATTGCATCTAGTTGGTACTTTTAAGAGGTCATTTTTCGATTTTCAT
>JAIPRL010007796.1:0-22238 GCA_025469235.1 Pemphigus obesinymphae
CTTGGTTGAACTGTTGAGGTGTAGAAATGTTTTCTTCATATTCACTGAAACTGCTGTCCCCTGTTGTATTACATCCCACGTCTTGTGTTTCTTCAATATCCGACAGTGGAAGATCAGGAAGAGTGTACAATTGGTATAGGAACGTCATCACTATGAGATATAGGTCGTCTGGCCGATTCCAGATCAGGATATTCCCATTTACTTTTTTTGTAACGATTGAACCCTTTCACGTTTACTGCACAAAAATAGCAATCATCATGGTGGTTTTTCGGCTCTCTCCATACCATAGGTATACCAAATTTCAAACTTTTTCTTTGCCCATTTTTCCACTGTCGTAAGCATTCTACACATGTTTTACACACTTTATGGGGAGCCCAGGATTTATCTTGATCACCAAGTATTACTCCGAAATAAGCATGATATGTTTGCTTTACAAAAGTAGTAATATTTTTTCTTTGATTGTCTTTCGTGTACTCCCCACAAATATAGCAGAATACATTAGAATTGTTTACACAACGTCTTCGTGAAGAACTCATATTTCTGTAAATAAAATGTACCAGAAAAAAAACTGCATGAACTATAATAACAAGCGCACTAATAAAACGACTACCTACGTAGTAGCTACGTGAAAACATACACTAATATTACTTATAGGAATTAGTAGGTACCTACGCGAAAATGATAAAAATATTATTTAAAAGACACTCGTTAAATAATAATAAATTTAAACTGATAAAATCGGTTGATGTACACTCTTTAAATTATTTCTTCAAATTATCTCGTAACAATAAAGGTAATGGGTTCGGAGTTCCACATGTATAAGACATTATCATGCGTGACTTTTCAAATTTATTGTAACTTGATTATATATTTAAACGATAAGATAAAAACCAAAATGGTTTGTAAATATTAAATGTATTTAACCTAGTTATATTATAGTTATCGTATATAGGTAATGACCAAAAATTTACAAATCTTAATTTATTGATTTTTAGATATTTATTATTATCTCAAGAATACGAGCCAATATGATGAAACTAGTACTATATTTTAACTGAGCAATCTTAAATGAATGAATATTTATTCAAAAAACCTTGGCAACAAAAATTTTTTTTTTTTTTTGTTGACCATTATTAACGATAATATTATCGTTAATAATTATAGAAAAAACGTGTACGTATTTATTTCGTGAGATGGAAAAAAAATAATCAAAATGTTTTATTAATTATTATTAAATGCATATTTTTTTATTAATTAATATAGATATAATTGGTATAACTTAAATTGTAAACATGATACAATTAAGATTAGGTACAGAAGACGGTGCATTAAGTGTATGTGTATATAGTAGTATAGATATACCTACTACCAAACCAACACAATAAATATTAGGCGTGTGTTTTGGCGATGCGATTTTGAGCAACCTGGTTGCTAATATTATTTGTTAAAATTGTTAATTGGTTGCTACCTATATCATCAAAACATGGTGTTTAGTGTTAACTATAGTTTACTAGTTTTATAACTCTATATGGCCATAAATATTATGATATTGGTTTAGTGATAAACCGATAACGAGTAACCAAACTCAGGAACACCGAACACTTTTGTAGTTTATATCATTTATTTTATAGTTTGTACATCATAAGTATTTTTTATAATTTGAAATATTGAATTTGAATAACTACCGAGAAATTGTTCTTGTCCTTTGCAATGTAATTATTCAATTATCTTATACGTGTATAGATATAATCCGTTTCAAAAATTGGCCACTTTTGGTACCTAAATCTTTTAATTTTTAAATAAAAAAAAAAAAAAAAAAAAAAAAAAAACAAACAAACTAGAATCATGATTATAATTCTTATCATAGTGAGATTGTGAGTGACTAATTGATTCAGTCAACGAAGATTTTAAATGGTTGTTGACTCCAGCAACCGGGTTGTCACAAAACGCATTCTGCAGTTATCAAGGAATTGCATCGAACAATCTCGTCAAAACAGTGTGTTTGCTGGACGAGCAACCAGGTGGCTCAAAACTGCAGCATCGCCAAAACACGCACGATACCGTATACCGTATTGCAATACAATAAATTGTACGACAATAACATAGCATTAACATTAATATATAATAACAGTTTTAAGCATAATTAATAATAAATAAATTGGGAAAAAAACACATAAAATTTGCGTTTGTAAGGTTGGTACATATTATAATATACGTACAGGTACGAATGTTGAAGTGCGAGTGACGGATGACGGAGGCCGTGACGTCAATGGTCACATTATATAGCGGTCGAATCAAACAGGTTTACCTTATTGTTAGGTATATACCTATAATACCATTACCATTGTTATATTATTATTATATTACTGAAGATTGGGCCACCGGCATAGAAAATTGTACGCGCCGGCTATTCACCCGATAGAGTGCGTTAACAATATATGAATTGAGTATAACAATAATATTATCATCATGTTATATTTCGACGGTCGATCTTTGATATTTTGGACGGCGAAACGATAATAAACGGGTTTTATATATATATATATATATAACCCCAAAAAACCTCCGCGCACCACACAACCGGCCTGTCCTTGTCCATTACGAATGACAATATTATTTATATTGAATTTATCGTTAGAAATCGTTTTCGTAATTTGTGGACATTTGACAATATTATATTATTCTTATTAGTCGATGCGGTCGCATTGAAACGGTCTCGTTTTACAAGTACGAGTACAAGTATATATATACCTGCACAGACATACCTATTCTAAAATACGTATTTTTATTTTTTTTTTATTTTTTTTTTTTGTGATTAGTCAATTTTAATTAATCTAAAAACATTTAAATGTATAGTTGATTATTTTTAACATCCTATACCTATATAGGTTGGCACTAAACAATACACGTTTAACTTTAAAAAAATACAAAAATCCTTATTTAGGTATATATTTTTTAGGCTCGGTCAAGATTTTACTTTCGTTTACAATGTTCTTTTTAAACATTGATTTTTTTTTTTCAATATTGACTATTGCAGACTTTAAACTTGATATAGATATATTGATATATATATATATATATATTAAACACATACCTTAAGTATTTTTCTATATTTAAAATATAAATATTATTTTATAGACATAATATTATATTTATACGAATATTCAGCTAATATTAAAAGTGGTAAAAATTAAGCATATGAGTTTTTTAAGTACCTATCTTATTTCTAGGTATACACTATACAACTATATAACTGAAAACTTAAGATACAATATAGTAAATAATAATTAAATGAAGTGAAAAAAAATAAATAAATAATAGGTAGGTAGGTATCTATATATTATTTGTTGTCATAATAATATCAGTAGATAAACAAATAAACTATAACTTTTACAATATTATAGAATTAATGTATATACAATAATATATTATTGTATTAATTGTACGATAATACTCTCAGTTTTTCAATCAGCTTTATTGTGTAATTCTGTGTTGGTATATTTACATCTTAATTATTACAGTTCTAAATAATAGTTCAATGATGTACAAATAATGTTTTTTTACAAGGCGATAAGTGGCGTATGCAGGATTTTTCAATGGTGGGGAGGGCTTGAAAAAAAAATAAGTAGCTAATCAGTAAACACAACATTAGGCATGAAAGAATAGAAAATCTGCTTTTTTAGTGTTATAATAGAACATTGTTAAAAAAATATATAATAATGTATATAGGTATATATATATAAATATATAATATAAATTTTTACCTACTAAGGTCATTCGTTATTGGTGTAAGAATAAATTTATATGGCCATAGAGACGAAATATCAATTAAATTTACCACAGAAAGAAATGAAAATAAGTACCTAATACAAATTTGTATTAGGTAGGTATATACCTACATTTTGGATTGAAATTTACTTTTGTAAATTTAAATAAAAAATAATTAGACAGGACGGATGTGGACCCCGCAGGGATTTCAATTTAGGTAGAAACAAAAAAAAATTATTTATACTTATATTAGTATAAGTACATATAAAAATAGAATGAATAAGTTTTTTTCTAATTGGGTAATTTAGTATGATTGTAGGAATGACTTTATATGGCTATATAGAAATTTCAATTAAATGTAAAACCAGAGAAAGAAATACAAATAGGTACCAAATACACATATATATTATATATACATATATTTTAAATTGAAATTTAATTTAGACATTTTCAGTTTGAAATGTAATTGAAAAAAATTGGGTAGGATGGTTGTGGTCCCCGCAGGTTTTTTATTTTAGGTAGAGACATTAAAATATATTCGAAATTATTTTGGTATAAGAACTTATTCTTGAAGAATGAATAAATATTTCCCAAGAGTTGTCATTTAAAATTAGTGTAGGAATGATTTTATATGGCCATAGAGAGAAATTTCAATTAAATTTACCAGAATAAGAAATGAAAATAGGTACTAAATACACATATGTATTATTATATACCTTTATTTTGAAATAAAATTTAATTTAGAAATTTTAAGTTTGAAATTTAATTGAAAAAAAAATTGAACAGGACGGGTGCGGACCCCGCAGGTTTTTCAATTTGGGTAGATGCAAAAAAAACTAATTCGCACTTATATTTCTATAAGTACATATACAAAAAGAATGAATACATTTTTCACTAATAAGTTAATTTAGGATTAGTGTAGGAATGACTTTATATTGCCGTAAAGAAAGAAATTTCATTTAAACAACATTAGAAACAATTTGAAAATATTTACCAAATACACATGCATATTATTTACCTATATTTTGAAGGAAAATTTAATTTAGAAATTTTATGCTTGAAAAAAATTGGACAGGACGGGTGTGGTCCCCGCAGATCTTTCAATTTGGTTAGATGCAAAAAAAATGTATTTATTATTTTTTTGGTATAAGCACCTATACTTATGACTATACTACCTATGACTTATATCATATAGTTGTATTTAATAAGTATATTTAAATATCTAATATTCGAGATTGAAAACGTCAAATTTTCCAATTTTTAAATTTAAAATATATATGAAAAAGGAATTAACTACATATAACTATAAAAGTAGTTTTTAACGACCTTTGAAGAAGACAATAGGGGGGGGGGGTGAATAAAAGATCCATTTATTTTTATTTTCTAAATACAGTCACACCCTATTCTATGGGGGTGATCGTTACATGCCATACCGTTCTATGGTCGTCCATAGATAATATACTCAACTATCATATTATATTTAAATTTTGAATCTATGATAAGTAGAAGAGAAGTTATATATAGAAAGCGAGAACATGTTTTAATATTGTTAAAAATTATGTATAAGTGATTTTTAAAGAGTTTAAATACTTTTATTTAAATTTATAGAAAACCATATTTTAGATACGATATTATCCGGATTTTGCAAAAATATAAACTACCTAAAAAAGAAGTTACAGGAATTAAAAAATTAAAAATTAAGGATTTTTGATAATATCACACAATATCAAAAAATATCTATTGTTAATAACAATTTGTTATATACCTATTATTTATATTATGAATTAACGGGCATCTACCCTTTTACAAAGAATATAATTAAAACAAATATAAACTAATAATAATATAACAAAACTAAAAACAATACACTGAAAATAGTTGCAATCAAATAGGTAAAGAATTAAGATAAAAATAAACAAAGCAGTAAAACCATTTTAGATGAATAATTATACATTATACAAATAATGGAAAAATCATAATAATAATAATAATAATAATAAAATAAAAACAAAAACATAGTTATTTATATTATATTTTAAATTTTTCTACTATTAATAATATTTCTAAACTATTTCTCTTTTTTTTATTATTAATTAATGAATATTTTTTAGTAATAACATTGATTTTGTTTTAAAACAATTACGAGAAAGAACAAAAATATCCAAATTAATACATATTTTATTGACTAAAATTAACGCACGAGAGAGAAAAGAATTTGTACCACTATTAGTTTTGTAATGAGAAACTAAAAATAAATTTGAATTACGTGTATTTTGATATGGAATTCGAATACCAATTTCAGATAATAACTCAGGATATATATTATAATTAATAAGATCAAAAACAAACAATAAATCAGTTACTTTGCGTCTAAGAGAAAAGGGAACTAGGCCAATATAATCTAGAGTTCGATGGAAGGAGTCCCTTGATAAAAAAATATTTGTCATTTTAATAATTTTTTTAATATTTTAAAAAATTTGTATTGAAAATTTTCTATTGTCTATTATATAACTTGTCCAGTATCTAAAATTATATTATTTCAGAATTTATTAATATAAAAGAATATTAAATGGTTAAGATAAAAATAACAATGGATATTATGATAACAATACATTTAAACTTGAACATGCCACTCATTACAACAGAAAAATAATTGAATATTAATACAAGTTATTATTACGTCAGAAATGAGTTTCCGTAAGTCTATATAATAGTCCTCAGTACCAGTTATCCAATATGATAATGATCTAAAAAGATAATTTCCATCACCGACGATATCTTTTATTTTAGATGGCGTTTGGAGAATTCTCCCCGTGTATTTGTAATTAAAACATTGTTTAATTTCAAAATTCAATATTTTTGTTTTCGTATTTGCCATGGTGTTGTTACTGGGTTAAATACACGTGTTTCCTCATTCTCAATTATCTTTCCAATTGGCTCAAGATCGTTTATATCGTCTGCTGAAACGTCGTTTACAATTTTCTTCGGTTTTGGTTCATTATATAATACATTTTTTGGTTCATTATACAAATTTAAATTTTTGAAATGGTACTTTTTTTTTTAGTATTTGAAATTCATTTTTGACCACACACGTGTTACCTGAGAGAATATACATCACTATATTGTACATGGAACTTTCCATGGTAACTCTCGCCATCCACCTTTTCGGTCATCCCTGAAAAGATTCTAGCAAACACTTTGTCGCCCTCCTTAAATAAATGTCCTGTATTATGCCATTTTGCATAGGAATAACGCTGACGTCTTTGTGCTCCATCTATATTTTCTTATGCCATTTCTTCTACTACATTCCTCATATTGATCATTTGGCATAATGTTTCTTCGAAATATTTGTCATCAAATACATCTGACATGTTTAACATTTCATCAGATGCGATGACATTTTTTTTCTCAGGTGTGTACATCATTCCTGTAAATATTTTACGAGAACGATGTAACTCAATTGGCAGAGTAGCTTCACGTTGATGCATTTAATTTAAATGGTGTAAATCCCGTCGAGCAATGTTTGGCGGTTCTATGTGCAAATAAAACACCGTGCAGTATGTATGGTCATTGTGGTACGTTGTTTTGTGGCACTTTTAAAAAACAATTTTTATTGTTTGGTTGCTGCGTTCAACGAGGCCGTTGGCTTGTGGATGAAATGCCGAAGTCACTCTTTGTTCGGATCCAGTAAGACGAGATAACTCTTTATTTAATTTATTGACAAATCGACGTCCCTGATCACTAATTTGTATTTTTGGACACCCATGACGGCATATGACTTCATCGTATAAAAATCTTGCCACTGATACTGCTGTTTTATCTTTCAATGGTCGAGCTTCTGACCATTTAGAAAAGTAATCTATTGCAACAACGACATACTTAAATTCGTCAACTTCCAGTAAGGTCATAAGATTTGACCAGTCATCGCCAATTTGATTAAACACCTAAATTGAGAAAAAATACAATTCCAAGAAAGAATTAGATACACGTTTCAAGTTTTTATTTTCACTATTCAATAAGATATGGGTGATTTAAAATATCCATGTGACATCATTGGCACAATGATGGGCCAATAGGCCAATATGTGCCCTACGTCTCGAAACGGTATACCTTATTTGTATTAAAGTAGCTTGAAGTATTTTTTTTATTTTTATTTGATATCCATTTGTGTGCTCAAGATAATGCTGGAATTATAACTTTCATCCAAAGCTTAGTTTTTTTTTTAAAAAAAAATTACGATTACTCCACGATACATTTTTATTTTTGTATTAAGGTATGAGACGGTTGTGACCACGGAATTACGGTTACCGGATAATAGCGTGGTGGTCATGCGGGCATGTGCTATTATTATTTACTTCACTTGACAGAGTAAATTTAAATATTTAAAAAAAAACAAGCTCTGTATTGACATTTTACTCTACCCTCATCTTGAGCATATAAATACGCATTAGATTAAAAATGAAAATGATTATTTTAATAGTTTTAATCACTATGTGAAATAATTAACTTCAACAAGGATAAGATAGGCTACTGCAATGCGTTAGGAATAATAATTTATTTCTGTGATATATTTGTTTAATGGATAATTATAAGTACTTTTATTTTTAGATGTTCATTTATATAAAATGTATAGTAGTATTATAAATATATGTACCTCTTTAGGAATTTCTACAGACTTCAATTCGGGAACAACTTTCAATGACGCCGGATTTACTCGTTGACAAGCATCACATCGTTGAATAAAGTCTCTTATATCATCTGACATATGATTCCAATAATATCTATAAATACATATTTATTTGAATTTTGATTTATACATTTTACAGTTAATATTTTAATAAATTGATATACTGATATTATGTATATTCGTATTTCGATTAATATTGCTCATAGCCTCATACTTCATACTGCATATGACCCCCCTCCCCAAGTTACGATAACTTTAATGATATTTAGCTATCGGTAAATTACCGATCGAACCTATCTTAATATTAACCTATACCGATATCACTGAAATAATACTAAAGTAAAGTTTTTTTTTCAGTTATCAAATGTTTATGAAGAAATACATTTTTTTATATTTTTGAGTGCATATTTTTTCATTTTTCTGCATAATATATATTTATGCATATTTAATCATTTTTAGTACACATTTGGCTAGTTTTTAGTGCATATAAATCCGCGTTCTATTTATAAATTATAATAAAAGTATATTTATACTCGAGTACTTATATATTATAGATTAAAAATATTTTATATTAATTAAAATATATGAATTAATTTTAATTTATTAACCTACCTTTGTTTTATCAAATTTCGAGTTGTGTTACGTCCTCTATGAGCGGACAACGCAGTAGCTTCAAATGAAAAGTCAGAACCACAATGAACCATTAAAATAATTTGAATTTGTTCGTTTTCATTTGTAATAACACGGGTATGTGTTTTTTTATAAAACAATTGTCCATTAAATATTTCGAAGAGCCCCACAAACCTCCCTCCCCCCAGAAGAACCCGTCCCAACCGCTCCCCGTGAGCCCACGGACGCCGGACGCTATGCAAGAGGTACAGTGGATCCCGACCCTCAGTTATTTAACCACTGACAGCCAGCAAGGGTACGTCGACGACTGGTTGTGGGCCTGTTGCATTGCTTCCGAAAGTTAGACTTCTGATCTCTCGTATTAACATTGCCCGGATAAATTTTCAAACGTATACAATTGAAGACTATATCTAAATCTATATTGACCCTCTTCTTCTTAATATTTTGGTCGGCATTTATGTTATTCAGATCTTTAAAAAAAAAATAAAAATTTGTAAATAGACCAATATTTATTTTATTAGTTTTACTTATGCATGTAGCTTTTATACCACTTGAAATTAAAACATTTTTATATAAATAAAATATTTATACAATTATATGCACCTTGTTCTGTAGATATTGAGGTATCTTCCCAAGGTCTCCGGTATATTAAAACTGGTTTATCTGCAGCATTCATCTATTTGAACGGTGAACAAAAATATAACGCGTATGTGAAATAGTAATTATAAAACCAATTATGGCTATTAAAATATTGAAAATTTTATTTTGAGTTCAATAAATTACAAAACTAGTAAAATGAACTATAAAACTATAATTTTATAGTTTAATTAGTTTGCATATTAAATGATATGTATGGGTATACGCTAACAGGGTGTAACCATTTCCTCATAATTTAAAAAATTGTTCAAAAATATATTGTGTATTTTTTTGGTATGGTTATTAAAGCACACCTATTCCAATAATAGGTGTGAATTGAAAAACATGTCCACAAAACGCCTTCACATATTATTTATAGGTATAGGTAAAATCATTAATTAATATATTATTGTATTAATTGTGCTGCGATACTCTCAGTTTTGCAATCTGCCGGACAGTCTTATTGTGTAATTCTGTGTTGGTCGATTTCGGTACACCTTAAATATTACAGTTCTAAATGTTGTGTAGTGACTTATTGTGATTATTATTATTATAACGTTAACATTAACATTATATTATTATTATAATAATATATATACACGGGAACGAGTAGTTGGATCCAGCAGCTGATCCAGCGAATTTCACCCTTGGTTGTTGGCCGGATAGGTTCTCCTGGCCACAGGCATGGGACAGTTGGGTTGAGAACGCCAATCATGCAGAAATTTTTTTTACACATGTATCATAATTCCTTCTTTTATCGTTTTAAGCATAATAAATAATCTTTTATTTCAAATTTGTGTTTTTTAATTAACGTAATAATATTTCCTCACTAATCGATATGACGTCTACACATCATAAATAATAGTTCAATGATGTACAAATAATGTTCTTTACAATGCCGCGATCTAATTTTTAAAGTTTTTTTTGTGGAAAGTTCCAAAAGTCTAAATATTATTTATTTTTCATGTTAGAATTTCGTAGAGAAAAATTGGACATCTAATATCGTTGTATCGCGAAATTTACAATGCCTCATAAAAATTAATCAATTTTATCACAAAATAATTTGAAACTTGTAAAAATATACATAAGATATTTTATTTTGTTTCGTTTCAGAAACACGAAAAATATAATAACTATTTTTTATCTAGCTGCTCGTCCTATTAATATTATTTATAAATAAAACAAATAGTATTTTATTATAATAAATATTATATGAAACCTATAAGGAATTATTATTAGTTCATACATTTTGTTTTATAAATTTTAGTATAAATGAAAACGTGATTTGATAGAAGTATTTAAATTTAGTCTAAAAATAAAAAAAATCAACAAAGTTACATTAACTATGTGCATTTTTTATTGTTGTTTTTTCTTTTATCTATAATATTATTACATAAACTGATATATATATATATATATATATATATTTATTTTTTTATTTTTAATAGTATATGTGTACAACTAATTGTATTTATTATGAGTAAACAAAAAACATGATATATGGTACACATCGATAAATAATTAAAAGATCGTTTGATTCTTTGTTTAAAATATAAGTTAAAAATTCATTTGAAATGCGTTTTCCTCAAAAAACTGGTTTGACTTGTTTAAATATAGACACCGGAATTCGAACTAAACAATGGTAAATTATGTTGTGAGGGGTACAATACTGGTTTATTATTGACTGGTTCATCTTAAAATTTGTATCGTAAATAAATGGAAACTTATATAAAATTAAAAAAAAAAAAACAAATTGTACAATAATTAAAAGGTACGTAACTTATCTATTTTATCACATCAAATACATTGAAACAATAATAATATTATTATTTTGCAAGGAAAGACAATTACAAAATAGAAATAGTGCGTTTTGAAATAGACTGTTTTTCGAACTATAGGTATATGAATGGAATTATTATATTTTGTTCAAAATGCATCATTAATCATGCAAATATTGGAAATATCTAGTTCATCAAGGAAAAAAAATGGAAATAGAATGGTTTGAATCAGTGCGTGTATATATAGGTATAACAATATGAATAACTTCGGAAATAGTATGTTTCGATGGTTACTAGAAATAGCACGTTTGGAATACTTTAATTTGGTTTATGTAATAAAGTATATTTTAAAAATAAGTGATTTATAAATTCAAGGTTATGAGCTCACGGTTTGTAATTTACGTTATAATTCAGTGGTATTCAAATTTTTTCCACCCACGGTTTCTTATAGTCTCTCCACAATATATTGGTGGCTTTCAAATTATTAATCAGAAAAAAAAATGCAATTATGACTACACTTAACTGAGACAAAAGGCGTTTGGATAGTATAGTGACTCTAATCACAGCACGTTTAGGAACTTTTTTATAATCCATTTGGACACAAAAATTATAAAAGGTTATGGTATATTTGGTTACTAAAATATTAATTTTTTTTATTAAGATTTTTCAAATTCACAGCATTTGATTCACTCGGGCTCAGATGTAACACTTATGGTTTACCTACTATTAATTTCAATAAATTATATATCTAAATATATTTTTAAGAAACAAAGTTTGATCAAACTAGTATATAATGTAATGTATAAAACGATATGACGTATAAGTGCATAACTTAAATTAAAGTAAATTCTCATAAAAATATATTATTTAAAAATGTATTAATTAGTTAAAAACAAACTTGGCAGAAGAGTGATTATTCATGAATTTACGACAAAAAAAAATTGAAAAATTAAAAAATGAAAGTTTTACGCAATGAATTCCTTTTAAGAAGGTTGAATAAGTATTTTTTTTTAAACAACCATAACACACATGACGTATACATTTAAATTAATAATTAGAAATATGTATTCTTAGTAAATTTATGTTTATAAGTTATAGGTATTTTATTTTATTTCAAAACAACCATAAATTAATCAAAAATTTAAAAAATATAATGAATAAATGTTGTATGTAATTTCTTAAAAAACATTTTTTTTTTTTTTTTATAAAATCATGAGTATAATTTATTTAAAAACAACGACTGTGGGTAATTTACCGGCTGTGGATTGAGTAACCTATTTTTGGGTAAGTTTATATAATAATTTAATATATAACTACACAATATTATTACGATTAATGGGTTAGTTTCGAATAATATGTATCCATAAAAAAATATCTACAATATAGGATACCTTACAGGATGTAGGTAAGATATATTAACTAAATATCTATTTTCAAAATGTATATAAATAGTAAATGTATGAATATAATTTGAACAATTAAAACTGGCACTCTATTTTCTTTACGCTCAATTGTCCCGTGCCCAATGTCTGCGATCAATTTTCTGCGCTCAATTGTCGGGACACCAATGCTTATAGTTTGTTTTTATCTGAATTAACATTTTTGGTTAAATGTATAATTGACATTGAACCAGCCATTGATTCATTAAAATAATTGTATTAATTAAAAAAAAAACGATCTCGACGAAAACTTGAAAACAGAAATATCTTGTTTTTATTTTTATGTCAAAACTGTTTCCTCCGAATAATTATGGTGCTATAGTAAAACTACTTTACGAACGAAATCTTATCAATGTTTTTCCAAATGTATATATTACTTTGAGGTTGTATCTGACAATACATTTAACTAATTAGGAAGCAGAGGGCTCATTTTCAAAGTTGGCTCTTATTGAAAATTGACTGAGGTTAGTGCAGATTGAAGATAGGTTGAATGATTTGAACGCGTTAACAATTATGTATATTGAAAATGAATGACATATAAACAACTCTCACTCGAGGATGTTTTGGACACTTTTGCATCAAGAAATGCCAGAAAAAAATGTTTTACATAAACTATTAATTGTTTATTTGCATTTATTATTATTATTTATTTTAATATTATTAATAGCACAAATGTTAATTTATTTAAAATTGATTTAACACTCCCTCCTTAAATTGTTTTTTTTTTGTAGCATAACTAAATATAAATAGGGTGCAATATAAACAAGAACGTAGTTGTTTAAGTATTACATAAACGCCTAAGGTTAGGTAAGTTAAGGTAAGATTTTTGGAGTAAAAAGGCCAAAAATATGTTGACGTAATACTTGAACATATAAGACATTTTTTTTTATTGTAAAATTAATTTCATTAATCCGGCTCTGGTCGTATTAGTGTGTTAGTGTGAATTTGAACATTAGTGTGTGTAAACTGTAGATTCCAAAAAAAGTAAAAGACCGAAAATGATAATATTATGAAAATAACAACAATTATAATAATTATTATTTGTAGTTACTGCGTTGTGAATATAACAAGTTTGGGCTGTTAATCGTGTGCGGATACTGTGGTCGATTTTTTTTTCGTTGTTATTCAATGTTCAATTTTTAACCCCATATTACAATATATGTACAACAATTTATAATATTACATAAATTGATTATATAATTATGAGTTGAATTACAAGAAAATAGATAATTATCATTTATTTCATTATTTTATATTATAATGATTTCTCATATTATTAACCTAGCCTAAACGAATCTCGTCGTTCGGACATATTTTATAATAAAATGGTATATAAAATATGAACAATATTTTAAAATTTAATTTCAAAAGTAAAAATATGTTGAACCAGTATTACATTTTTAACCATTAGTTGTACCTTAGTTTTAAACATAATCGGTAGCACAGTTTTACACGTGCGTGAAGTTGCTCCCCATACTTTATCTAAAAGTTTAAATTGGTACCACAATGTTGCAATGTTTATGCAACTATATATATGCACGTCGTTGAAAACATTTTTCTAATTGTCGTGGATCCACAATTTTTGAAAATTTTTTGGGGACTTTGTTTTATCAACCCTGGTCATAGTACAAGATACAATTTATTGATTAGTAATATTTTAATAATTTAAAACCGTTTTATTAAAATAATAAAGCACAAAAAATGTATAAATTAATAATTGTTTTCTAAACAAATATTTTATTTGTAACAATAAATATTTTTTTATTGTTATTTTTCGTTAAGTACACTTAACAGAAGTTTCCAAAAGGGGTGCATGAGGAAAAAATATTGATATTAATTTCTTTGTCATATTAAAAAAATTTTATACATAAAATTTTATTGAAATCGATTGAATATTTTTCTTTAAAAGACTTTTGGCCCAAAACTCATTAATTTTAGAAATATTTAGTATTTTAAATATTTTTATAGAATTTTAATGCTATAAATAAATCCTTTTTTTATCAAATTTCCACAAAAATTGTAATGAATAAAAACAATATTTTGCGTCGTTGAGGCAATTTCGGGCGATATCTAATTGTCATTATAATTATGATTTTTAATAATTGTTAATACCCTTTTAATTGGTATACTACTAATAATTATTTACTGTACGGTTTAATTTATGATAAGAAAATAAGTAGTAATAGTATATAGGCATGTGTTCAAAATTAAAAGAGGGTGATATAGGTGAATACCACGTACGTACTTTTATAAGAATAACCTGTTAAAGAGGAGTGCCACTAAGCTAGTAATTTTATAAGATAATTTTACAACGCCTAGAAAAGGTCACAACATGATATTTGTTTAAGTTTAGCTAATACCTAGTCGTTGAACAAAATAAGTAAATATGGCCAATTCTGACTAATTGATATGGTTACTAGTAGGATCTTTTATTTTATAATACATTTTGATATAATCAGCGAAGACATGGGATTCAGTAATAGTGATTCACATTTTAATCGAATCGACAAACAGAATAAAAAGAAGAGGACCTTAATGATCACCCTGAGGGGCACCAGATGGTAAATTTGACAAGCAGAGATGGAGTTTAGTAATTTTACAAATGGTTTTCTATCATATAGACAAGAACTAAACTTAGAAAAGAAAGGATTTCCGATCCCTCCCAGTGACTCAAGTTCATTAATAAAGATATTTTGATCAACTGTATCATCCGATTGGAATAATTGTATAGGCAGATGTGAAATTAAACAGCCAAAAACTTTTAAATCAAATAATAATAAGTGAAATATTGGAACTATTTACTTTACATATTTCTTTTTTAGTTGGTTCATTACACAACAAGGATTCATAACAAATGTCTCCTTCTGCTTGGAATTTTTGAGCTCAATAGTACGTTTTCTAGTTATTGAATTTGTCATGCTGAGCTTTTCTTGAATCCTTCTATAAGATGTTTCAGCTATATATATGTTATTGGTTTGTTGTTTGAACATAAAAAAAAAAAAATTAATTAAATCGATCATTTTAGAGTTAATAATAATGTTATTAACTACTTGTATATTATATTCATCTAATATAATTTTGTAAATTAATTTTTAAATATGTATTTAAATATATTTTAAAATTATTTTGTATAAAATTGGTGAAAATAGTATCTAATTAGTAGTAATAAATTATATTTCAAAGTTAAATTTTATTTTTATAAAAGACATACGTAAGCTTCTAAGAAAAATATTTTGTTTAGTTTAGCAACTAATGTTATTATTATTTTTAACACAGTTTTATAATTGTTTTTCGAAGTATTAATAAGTTTGAATTTCAGTTATAAATAGTTTACATTATATATCACTATCTTCACTCTTCAGATATAAAATTGATCATAAGCTAAAAAGTAAACTGATCGTATTAATTAATATAGCAATATTTAATAAAGTTAACTCGTGTCTAGGAAAAATAGATATATACAGTCATGCGAAATTTCTAAGAATTTCTAAAAATGTTCAAATTGATCGAAATCAATTGCAAAAAAATGTCCAAATATTGGCATAAGTCCTGAGTGAAATCATATTTTTATATTTACTACCGGTTTTAGCAATATTACATTGTAAAGTTATTCTGTAATTTTTTTGTCCTTGCCCCAACCCCCTAATATTTACCCATAGATAAGGGATTTAAACAAAAGTGATGGTTAGCTAAAATCGTGAAAAGCTCGGAAAGTTTTCCCATTGGCTACAATGAAGCTCTCGTGGAATATTGGACACATAAATATCAGTAAAATAGTATGCTTAGAAAAGGTGGGGAAATATTTTGAATCGTCATAGCAAATTTAACAATATTCAAATCAGATTCGTCCTAGCGTTAATGTGTGTTATACACACTTGTATATAATATGACATACTAATAATCATTTTTTTGGGTATTCTCCAGTGAGGGGCATGTCCCTACCCTATCTCCCCAATGTTTACACATATATAATGGCTTCAAGAAAAAGTGAGGAGTAGTCAAAACTACGACAAGGTAGGTCATTTTTCTCTTGAGTCATGAACAATCTAAAATTTGGTTTTTCATTACCCGAAAGAGCGATTTTTGGTGTAATATAACATAACATACTATATTAACTAAAGTTAAATGCGTGAAATTTCATTGCAGCTACTTCATCGTGCGATATTTCGTCGTGATGTACGACATTTCACCAATGTTCGCAAAAATCATCACTTACGTATTTTTTGTAACTAATAAATATTAATCAAATATGGATAGAGTATAAAATTATGTAATACACATATTTAAAGATTCTTTTAAAAATTAACTCCCTCCTTTACTTTCTGAAATATCGCGGGGTATCAACTTTTGATTTTAAAATGGCAACCACTATTTGACCATGTTTAAAATTGGAATGTCGGCGATGATATATAGTGCAAAAAATTACCCATACATAAAATGACACACGATGAAGGGACCGCCTACCCTTCAATCGACCCCAATTAATTAGTGCCATGTTAAATTTAAATTTAAACCAATCTTTATAAAAATCAATTTTCCTTCAAAATTTGTTTCTGCTAAATTTTTTTTAAATTAACAAACAAGTTAAGTTAACAAAACTAAAATGTAAAAAGTTAACTTAACATTTAACTTATTAACTCGTTAATGTCCAGCATTGCAAAATTGTATTTAATATTAAATGAACTAAAGCGCGTTGGGTGTATACATATTATTGGTGGGTACCGAATTGGTGACGGTCCGTCAAAATAAAAATAAAAAATCGAGCACATACCTAGATTTAAAATTTACGATAAAAAAATAATAAGAATAAACACAGGTATATCAAACAGTAAATTATTATGATTATTATCATTATACTAATATACTTATATACGATTTGTTGTTTTAAAAATAATACGAAAATATGAAATATATAATAATCATATGAATGATGATAAAACATAATAGGTAGGTATGTTCTACAAAATATTCTGTGATTTTATTGGCAACTCAATCCTGACAAGGTTATTTGCGCCAAAATGTTACATTAAATGTTTATAATAAACTTTATTTAGTTAGTTATTCTAGTTGTTATTAATTAAGAAAACACTAGCGTTTTGTTTTTATACTTTTATATTTTCTATAATACTCTATAATATTTATATAAATTTAATACAATATGACTGCAAACGAATGTAAAAAAATTTAAAATGCACGATTTTTTCATTCCAAAACGATTAAAAGTAAATTTTGGTAAGTCAATATTTACTAAAATAGAAATATTTCATTTTTCATATTCATGTGAGAGAGATTTTTCTAAGCTAAACATTGGCAAGTCTAAGCTACGGTCTAATATGAATTAAGAGCGTTATGAGAGCTTTCTCTTTATGAGTGTGGAACAAGAAGTATGTATGAAAATTGATTGTGGGGAAATGGTTGAAAAAATTATTAGTATTAGTTCTAGCGAATCGCCGAATAACCTTAAGACTACGTATGTGTTTTTGTATGACTGACATTTTTATTCGTTGAACTAGTATATAATATATTATATTTTAATGATTACACAGTGTCTATGTGATAATATGTTGTATTATAGATATTTTACTCGTAATATGGTATAAATATATATAGTCTTTTTCGATAAAATGATATATATATATATATAATAAATAAAAATTATTCCTTTAACCGTGGTGTCATCAAAAAAAAAAAAAATTAATTACCCAAAACGGAGTACTTGCAAGAAAAAATCGTGCCGGACCTGTGCAAATAAAGTTCTGCGCCTGCGTATGAATCCAATACATCTCAATAGTAAAAATATGTGCACGAAAAAAATCTCTAAAATGTTGTCTTCTATCATTGTTCTACTTAATAATAAGTGTTATAACTCCGAAACCATTTTAAATATACATTTTTGTTCATTTTGTCTTTTGTGTAAACGCGTTTTTAAACAAATAAAAAAAACAATAATATTGTGTTTACGCACAATAACAATAAATAGTATTTTTACGGGACCATTTACAAATCACTTTAAAAATATACAATTTTCCATTTTCTTGACTGAAAAACTGTTTATAAAGAACCCCATAAATAAATGGAGTATTAGTGTTGCTTGCATACTCTCTTAATATCTAATTATCTTAGACGAGGAAAAATAATTCCGGAAAATGGGGAAATGTCCAACACCCGGTATAAGTATGCGCACGCCGACCGGCCATGACATTCACTGGTCAGTGGTGGTCACGTAGGTACGCAAAACTTGTTTTTGAAACATTTGTAGTAATACTATATACGTACCTATATGAATATTTTAATTTGTGTTGGTAATTTTAATTCAAGTGTAATGCTTCACGTTAGGGCTACTTGGCGGCAGTTATTTTTCGAATTCGTATTATTATCTGTCGAAAAGATCTTGTGCGACCAAACTCGGAATTAACGTTGATAAGCATTATATCCTTCATTGATTAATTTTAGATTAGAAAAAAAAAAAAAAAAGAATCGAAACAAAAACCTTTTATTCTTATAGATTGTTATTTTTATAACATGAAAAATTATCTCTTATGACTGGTATATATATATATATATATATTATATACTAGTCCGTAACATACCAGTGGCATAGGTACCACAGGGACAGCAAGGGCAACTACTCCTGGGCACCAAACTCCCAGGAGCGCTAAACTTTCTACTCTTACTTTCTAATCTCCCGACTTCCTTTAACCCTAGGCACGTAGATTTGTTTATTTGTAGTTTTTAAAGTAGATTCCGCGATTTCTAGGAAAATCTATACGAATGATATTTTTTCGTTTATTTTAGGGGGTGCAAAAATTTGATTTGGCACCAAGGAGCTTCGACTTGTAGCAACGCCACTGTAACATATAATCGAAAAGTACAGTTTATTAAAATTTATTAAAATTATTAAATACAAAGTATTTTAATTTAATACTATACGGGATACACGCTTAACGAACAAATATTTTATTTTTCAGTCGAATTTCTTAGTTTTTTAAAGGAAATTTTAAATGATAAGTATAATAAAGAAAAAAAAATTATAATTTTATATATAAATAATAAATATCTTTTTTTTTTATGTGTAGTATTAAAAAACAATAATATATATACGAATGCTCAAAATTACCTTGTGCGACCTTGTATTAGTAATGCATAATGGTATAATAGGCAATGCCTTTACACTAGTTTTTAAAAAATAGTAACTTGTTAACATTGTGAGTAGTTCATAACAATTAATTAGTCATATGTACCTAACAGTATTAACAATTTAAATTAAGTAATAATTGAGATCAAACTTTAATACCTAATTCGTTTTTAATAGCCCCTCCCCCCCGTTTGTTGTTGTTAATTTTAGTTTAAATTAAAACGGATTTTTAATACTATGCAGTATACTCACTTCAAAACGTATATCTGAGTATATAATTTACCAATGTTATTTGTTTTTTGGATGGAATAGATATGCATATTATTCAGCCGATTCAAAACAAATGTTGCATATGTATGTTTATCAAATCCTGGCAAAGGTTTTAGATGTATTTTATAAAAGTCAATAAAAATATTCGTTACAGATTACCGAAAATGTGAACAATCTGGTATTATGCATAATGTACAGCCATTAACCATTATATAAAATGCCGAAATTGATCGGGAAATAGGTATATATAAGAATTACAATATTAACTATAGGTATTTTGAATAACACCCAACGTACCCAGGACAATGTAATAATTAATGATATCTATTTATTTACACTTTAGATTTAAGATAAAATACTAAAATATTTTTATCTTCTTACACCCTATTATCATTATCGACAATCAAACAGGTCGGTAGAGCCTAGCTAAAACAAAAAAAATACTGGTCGACTATTATACTCTGTACAATTAAATGGAGTTAAACGGTGTGCACAGCAGGTGAGTAAGGAATATTTGTATTGATCCTTAATTTAGGTATATATCAACAGTTATAAATTCAGACAAGAATAAATCCTACTGAAATTCTAAGCGTGCAAAAGTAATCGATTGGTAATTTTTTTTTTAAAAAACACCTTCTCCTTCAACAAGAAAATCACTTAGTGGAATTTGTTGTAATTTTGGATACAGCTTTGTTTTATTATTGGCCAAGGTTTTTCTGAGAAAACTCAAATTTCACCTTACCGTCACCCCCAAAAGATTAGCTTTTATAACGTAAAACCTTTTATATATTTTTTATAAACTAGAAAATAACATATAAACCAGTCATATAAGTGATATATAATATATATAAAAATTAACAGTTTTACATCCTCTAATTTCCCAAACTCGAACATGCTCAGGTTTGTACACTCACATATTAGGGGAGTGGAAGATGGTTCTTGATAGCTACTACAATCATAGCTACCAAGTTATTGAACGAGTTTAGTAATTACGGCAGGCTTATACCAGCTGAGACCTAATGCCACCCATTGAGAAAAATCTCGTTGGCAATCTCAATTGTTTCCCGGGAGTCGAACCTGTGACCTCGTGTATCAAATATGCATTTCGACCATTTGACTACAATTTACTCCTCATATATAATATTATAATATTTATAACCAGAGTTCATAATGACGAAAAATTACACGAATAAAACGAGTTTTTCCACGAGTATGAAAAATTAGAAAAAAAGAAAAGAAAAATTGAAAAAAGGTCCAAGGAGATATTTTGTAATATTGTTATATTTTTTTATTTATTATTTATTTACTTTTTATTCGGGGTTGACTACAATGGTTGAAATGCATGTTTTGGCGCACAAGATCGCCATTTCGACTCTTAGGTAGCAAATGAGGTAGCCAACGAGATTTTTTTCACCGATGGTGTTTGGTCTTTAGTGTAAGCCGGTCAAAATTACCAACCCCATACAATAATTTGGCAACTATTCTTTTTGTATCTATGAAGAACTGTCTTTGACTCTCCTAATATGTGAAGGTGCAAAGCATGTTAGAGTTTGGGGAATAAGAGAATGTAAAACTGTTAATTTATTTTTATTATATTTTTTTATCGTTATTTCTAAAAGAGTTTGCTAATTATTAAAAATAAGATATTAACCTCTAACCAAAAATTATTATAATATACTTATATATTTTATACAACTTCTTAAAAATTATAACAAATACCTACTAAATGGTAATACACATTTAACATTTTATAGTTAAAGTAAATAATATAAAAAAGCCGGTCAGTAGGGGGTGGAAGCACTTCGCTCGTCGGGTGTCAGTATGGGTGGATGCACTTCGCTACTGGGCAGGATACTCTAGGTGGATGTATTGCATTTGAAAGCAATGATAAATCA
>JAIPRL010007797.1:0-22238 GCA_025469235.1 Pemphigus obesinymphae
CGAGTGATATGAGGAAGGTGGGAGTAAGTGAAGAAGATGCGGGAGATAGAGTTAAGTGGAAGTGTAGAACCAGGGTGGCCGACCCCAAATAGTTGGGAGAGAAGGCGAAGGAGAAGAAGAAGAAGAATTATAAATATTTCTTATTTTAAGATTTTTTACTTTTATATTAGCATCATTATTTTCATATTAACTACATTGCTTTATTAAAATGAAAATATTGATATTGTTATTTGAACATTATTGAGTTGTTACCACAATATTCTTAAAATAACTCGTTTTTGTTTCAATTTAACTACAAAATCTGTATAACTTGACAATAATTATACTGTTAACTTTGTGTTAGATGTTGAATCAACATTTTTTTTTTCTTTGTGTGATAAGTAGAACTTTTATTGTACCTACCTACTTTAATTCCGATTTCCAATTTCCAAAACACGAACATGATTTAATTGCGGAGGTTTATAATCACATTTATAAAATAGGTAATGAAAATATTATATTTAAGACACAAAACACATTTAGAACACACAAAGGATAAAAACTATAAGATGGAAAAAATATATAATATTTTATTAAAACAAAAGAAAGAAAATATAGTCGTTAGTGCCAGCCGTTGAGTAGTCACGTCGACAACTGTTCGCCACGGAACAAGTAGTCATCAAACAGAGAACCATCGCATCGTTGGTGCGTCTACTCAACGGCTGGCACCAACGATTGGCTGGACCGTCGGGCGTTGACGCGATTTTATTTTTTCCACTGTAAAATATGTACTGAATATTTATATTAATATTTACTCTTCTACGCGAGAAATTTTTTCCAACTTTGTGTTAAATTGTATTTTCTTTCTTTGGTTTTAATAAAATATAATTTCCTTTTTAGTTTTTGTCTTTGATATTTTTATTATTGATGAAAATTCTATTAAAATATTTTGATATAAGAATTTACGATATCTATACTTACTTAATTACCTATAATGAATGATTAATACATTTTAAAGAAATATTATTGGCATTGACGTATTGTATTATAAATACTATCATAAGCTACAATGTTTGTGTTTTGAACATTGGAAATTTTCATCATTTAAATCGGAATCAATTATTCAAGTAATAGGTATACCTAATGAACGTGAATAGAAGTTCTGTAATAATAACGTAGTAACTACCTATAATATATTATGTTTGTATATCATACAAAAAACGTAAGCGTAAGTACGATTATCATTAGGTATATTATAATATATATATAATAGGTATATATATTATTTATTACAGATAATATATCATGTTAGTCAAACTAAAAAATAAAAAAATTATAATAATAGGTAATTAACTGAATTATTATAAAAAATCAACACATAAAGTAGTTGTATTACCATTGATTATATATAGTATATATAATCAATGGTATTACATAAGACTTTTACGTATAGGTAGTGGAATTTCAGTGTATGACTTTATGTTAAGCTTATGGAATGTCTAGCGCATAAATACCATTGTGCAATGTAAATATAAAAAATTCGTTTTGTTCTACATAATATTCTTACGTATGTGGTACGTAAAATGAATATGCATATGTTACCTACAATACTTATGTGCTTCCATAAATATCTTAGTTATGTTACACATATAATGGTGAGGTTTATAATAACGAAACTGTGCATACGAACATTAGCTTTTATTAGGTTAATTAGTCTTTAATCGATATGTTTTGCAGTTACCTATACAGTTTTGGATGCAGTAAAATATGGTGAATATCACAACACGTCCTTTTTAAAGAGGTCTAACGAATGGAAAGTTTACAATGACTTGGTAAAAACAATTAAAAGGGTGTCTATTCAAGCATAAATTAAGCCTTACACAATTATGTGAGTTAAATATATAAATTTGATATATTAGGTATTATGCTTACATATTATTTTTAATCAATTAACTACTTTTATCAAAATAGTTACATATATTATTGATAGGTAGGTACATTGATTATAATAAAAATAATTGTTTCAGAACTATAAAATATAACTAAAACCAATAGACTCTATACCTATATGTACCAACATATTATTTGTTTTTTTTTTTAAACTATTCATAATTTATTGATCTAACATTAATCCAAAATATCCAAAAATTCAGAAAATCTGGATATTGGATTTTAAACACCGGAATCCGGTTTTCGGATTTTAAACACTAGAGTGTGGTCAGTGTGGATTTTTTGGATTTAATAGAGAGGGAATTATATTTAAATAAACACAGTAGTGACGTCATACCCAGTCGTTATTCTTGGTCAGGTATTTCACTAGTAACGCTGTGACGTGACAACGTTACTTTTGTCACCGTAACGCAATTTAGTGATATTTGAGCTGGTCGTCCCCAAAAATGTCTTATAAGTCCAAAGCGAAAATTCTTTCAGATTCTTCATCTTCTATCTGAAAAAATAAATTTACATAACCAATGCTTTGCGCATGAGAGTGTATAGCAAATACACATATGTACCTACATACCTATGGAAACAAAATCCTAAATACGTCACCGAAGCTGGGTTACTACCTTACTTCACTCACTTAGAATTCAAAAATATCTCCCAATTTCCTATGAAATACACGCAAATAAAAAACAAATTGTATGTAAAAATGTGTATGTTTCTCCAACAGTCTAATATTTAAAAAAATCTTAAAAATCGTTAATCATAATATTTTTGGTATATTCATTTTGTTCGATATTCAGCTCGATTCGATAGCTTTAATCAGTAAGTAGGTAATAATGTTTTTACAGTCCACATTATATTTTACCCCAAGTTGGGTGTACACTGGTCTCAGTGACTGAATATGCCGATAAGAAATCGGTAGCGTAGTAGTCGTCAAAGTAATGGTCTCGAGTCTGTGTCGAACTGCCACTAGTCGCTACCTTGTGTATACAATTATAATGTAAAATAAAAGACGCAAAACAAATAAGAAAAACTTGCTTATTCTTGCCTTCGGGTAAAATCTCGCAAAACATCAGTCCGTTCACATTTAAAGTTACATTTATATATGATATGATGTAATTTCGATTATGGTTAAGTCTTCGTCATTCTGAAAAAATATTGAAATTTTCTTAGAATATGTAATTTACTATTTTAATTGTATATGTTTTAAGACCAAAAAAGATGTAGGGGTACGTGATGGCTAGTGATATGGGGAAGATAGGGATAAGTGAAGAATTTGTGGGAGAGAAGGCGAAGGAGAAGAAGAGACATTATTTTGTTCAAACATTTGTTTTTACATTAATATTATTTATGTATATTACACCGGAGCTCCACTCCAGACTAATTTTTTTCATATTTAACTCTTTAACAGGCAGAACTATTTTTATATTTTATATATTATAATATAGAACTATGGCATATATAGAAGCCATTTAATTATTACTAATTAATAAATAAATAAACATAATCAGATGATGATGATTGTATATTATTTAGCATTATGCTTCATGATAAAAACGCATTTCCCTCACGTTATTTATCACAATAAATAATTTATTAACTAAGCATAATTTTATTAATGTTATTTTATTAATTGCAAATGTCATGGATATAAGTGCTACTAATCGCTAACTCAAAAATATTTTGAGAAAAAAAAGTTCCGCCGTTCACGATAATTTTAAAAGTGGCCTTTGTATATATACCACTAACGCATAAAAATTAAATATATCTAACTCCAGTATTTTGCCCTTTGAGCAAAGTACTTTCACCCAGATTTTAAAAGTATGTAACTTCACTAGTCACTACTGTGTATGTTAAAAAATAAAATAACTTAGCTACAACATTATTAATGTAACGAAAAAAGTAACTTGATTATTTTTTTCTATACATATCAGTATAAGGAGATAAGTGATTTCCTTACATTAAAAAGTAACTTACCCAGCAATAATATAAAATGAGAGTGATTCGTCGGTTTATGATGTAAAACGGCTGAAAGTAAATATATTCAATTTTTAAAAGAGAGATATTTAAATTTAAATACGAGCTTTTTTAATTTTTTAAAACTATCGCACATTAAAAACAAATTGGTACAAAATTATAGAGAATGATTTATTTTATAAAGTGATTAGGTATATAGAATATAGTGTAATAATTAGATAAATTATATTATGTCATCATTTTTGACAGAAAAAATATAATTCACAGGAAATCAAAGATCAAAAATTGCTTTCCTATATGGACTTATTTATCTCTGTTACCAAAATATTAATAGATGCTATCAAAAGGCTATTTTTATTTTTCGATCTAATATAATAATATATATTTATATTATATAAAACTATTATAAATTTTATAACAAAATAATAGTGTTATCATGGTAGTTATAATTGGTACTGCAACAGTATCATTGTATGATTGAATAGTAAAACAGCAGTTTTTTCACATATGTTATTTTAAATTTATAATACCGAAAATAGCATATTGCTTTTTCTTAATTTATTTTGCTCGAAAAAGTACTATAATTTAACTAAGTATTTTTTAACTATATAATTTTCTCTTTTTGGTTCTTGGTATCTTTTCAAATAAGTGAAATATCAATACTATTTATAGTCATATGGATGCAGCACATTGAAATTTTAAATTTATTTATGCAAAAAAATTAATAAATCAATCCGTTTTTTATATGCTCAGTTGACAAATTGTATATGTAAAATGTAGTAAGACTGTAGGCGGTACACTTCCCAAAATGTGCAGTTTCAAAACAGTAGCTATTTTATATTATTATGATATTCTAAAATAGATTTAATTTTATTAAGACGATTACAACGTGTCTACTTTTAAACGATAAAAATTAATTCCGAGAAAACAAAAGATAATACATTAATAATGCTAATTAAGAGTTAGGTCACCTATTATAAAATTTATAAAGAACAACATTTAAGAGGAAACGGTATAATGGTTATTCTTTAAAATGATAATTGCAATAAAAAAAAGTAACAGTGATTTAAAAAATGGGTTATAAAAAAAAATTCTTGGACTTTCGATAATCTGCAGCTGAATATCTAGACAATTATTATATAAAATAACGTATGGCCTCTAAAATGTTATCATCGAAAATATTATCATATAGGTATTAAAACTCTAAGTCTATACTTAGAAAATACTTTAAGATGCAATTACTTATATTTGTATGTTTTCCATAAACATTTATATTTTATTTATTAAAATAAATATTATCATTATACACGACAATAAAAAAAATGCTTTTAACCTATCTTTTAACACTGCAAGATCATTATTGAATTACTTTAAAAATATATTTAAACATTCTTCAATTAGATTTTTATTCAATTAAAATTCTCTATATTTAGAACACCTTAAACTTTGGTATGTGACTTTCTCTTTGATCTTTGAATCAGTGTATAATTAGCAGCTACAATATTATTATTAATTATATATAGGTGCAATATTATTACAATTTGTGCAATTTTAATATTGACTTGATAGGTTCACATTTTTGAACGATTTAGTTAGTATAGTTAGAACTTAGGAGGTTATGGGAGTAGCCTTATTCACCTATCACAGTATCACACTTAATACTGTACTTAGATAATTAATTTATAACACCTAAAACATACCTTTATGTAACTTCAAGCTACTGCAGGTTATGCATATGCGGACGAGGGAAATAATAAATAAATGTAAAAATGCATGTATTTTTTTTAGTATAGAATTTCACTTGTATCTTTTATTTCTATTTATTTACTAACAGTATATATTCAAATATTATTATTATTACATATGTCGGTAAATATATATATATAATATATATATATATATTATAATTTGGTTTCACAAAAAAAAAAAAAAATTGTAAAATAAATATTATTATTATTATTATAATTATTAAATTTCGTATATTATCATGTAGATACACACTCGCTATAAATATTATCGATACAATATTATAATTATTTACGTATTAAAAATTATTTTATTAAGTATAGATTTTTACACGTGGGCGCTAAACGTAGGTATCTATATATAGATATAAGGTAATACATTTATATGTATATGAATATATATATATATATATATATATATTTATATATATATTTATATATAGTCTATTTTTATTGAGGATCATTCGATGGGTACAAAAATAATAATAAAAATTAAAAATAAAACAAAATATACTAATTTTTTTTCTTAAAAAAAACTTATAACAAAACCATATAAAAAAAAAATTATATAAAAAAAAACAAATAAATAATATTATCTCTTTAATCTACAACACAGGAGGAAACACTTTTCCGAGTCTCAGCGTGCACGTTCATACGAATGAATATGGTATGTGTATGTGTATGTGGTTATTGATTTGACCTGAAACAGGGTTCCATACTTAGTTTTAGTAAAAAACAAAAAAAAAAAAAAAATTAAAAATACAATAAATAATATATGAAATAAAAACAAAAAATAATATATAACATGCACAGTGCACACGCGCTCGAAATAAATCGATATAATTATTATTATTATATAACGGAGAACAACCGTTGTTTGTTGGAAAGAATCGAACTCGCGTATAAGTATATACCTATATATTATTGTAGTTTTGTGTTTCAAAATATTATTAGGTATTAATAGTTTACAATAGGTACATTTAATCAAACTGTCCAGATTCACTTTCAATATAGTAGGTATGGGTACAAAAATGTAAGTATATTTAGTACTCATTGTGTAAAAAATATTCTTATTAAATTCCTACAATGTTCTAATATATCAGGAGTTGTGAATCTTTTTTGGCTCAAGTGCCAACAATTTTGCAATGAATATAGTAGTTTCAAAAAATATTCTTAGTAAGTATAAGTATAGGTATACCATATAGAATTGATCTGAACAGGCCGAAAACCACGGTCTTGGCCCAACTCGATAATTATTAAAAATATTTATTTAAATAAAATCATTGTTTCGTATTTTTATGTATAGGTAATTATTTTGTTGAATTAACGAAATTTGAACTACATAATCATTGTGTAACTATTGATTTTAGTTAATCGAAAATTATTTGAGTATTTTTGTTTTTTATTTTACCAGTATTCTTCGTTCTGTACATATTTTATTATTTTAATGATAATTTAATTGCATGATACTCAAACGGTAGTCAACACATCAATATCATTATTATATTGTATTTTACAAAAATTATAACCACGTCTTGGGGCCTCGCGACTGGGTTGAAATATGTGTAAAATAGAGTCTTAGCATTTCTCAAATTTTGAAGCCGCATAGTATCTGATTTAGGTTTTAAAAAATGTTCTAGAATTTTCATGACGCCTTTATGTTTTTTCATATCGATTTAAAAAAATTAATTTCCATTCAATTTTTATAGCACTTTTAATTTTAAAAATGCTTTAAAAATAATTATAAAATATATTTTTTTAAATCGATACGTCAAAACATTCAGGAAGTAGTGACAACGCTATAACTTTTTTAGAATCTAAATCAGATAATATACGACTTCAAAATTTGAGAAATACTGAGCTATTTTTTACAGAAATTATGTTGTGTAACGTCAAAAACCAAAATATTTGATATGTGATTGCAACGTAATTGAAACGTTATCGTATTCACGATATGTTTTCGGGTGCTAACAATGGCTTCTTAGAATTGTAGACAATTTTACAGATTATGATATTATGGTACATCAGTGAACAAAGTTTGTAATCAAACTGTGAAATATTATATTATTATTATGAAATGATAATATGTCTTCTACCACTAGGTGTATAATGAAATTAGAATATTATAACCCAGTACCAACTACCGTAATAGGTACCTACGTAATTGACATTGTATTGGTTGATATAAAATATTTTTATTACAGAGTTACCTATACACCAAATAGGTTGTATATTTATTTTGTTTTTCTCTAATACATATTTTGTCATAGCTGCTTCTCTAGTAGGTACCTACATAATATTTAGATCCTGACAATCTGCAGTAGCGGTTTTAAAACAATTTCTGTGGAGGTCAAATTTAAAAATGTATAAACATCCATTCCCACATTTTAAAATTAAAAATAGTAATTTAAAAATCTGAACATAGGGGGTCAAATTCTCTGTACTCCTCATAAAATCATGGCCTCTAAGAGCGATAGACGATAATGGTATTTCGACGATAATTATTGCCATGAGATGTTAACTATGTATATAATATTATATAATTACAATAAGCGGAAACATTGTGGTCGTGATATAAATTAATAATCATTTGCAATAGCATATTTTCGTATTCTTTTTTGGGAGCCCCACGTTATTATTAAAAAAAAATAAAATATAATTATTAGCCTTATACAAACAACTTTATTTGACAACAAATGTATGGACTTAAGAACAATTTTTTGGATTGAATATTCAATACAATTGAATTTAAACAAATATTTTTGTAATTATATCCATAGTAATATATAATATTATAAAAGATATTTCATTCTCGTGGATATCCGATACCCCAGGACCCCTTTCTCCCGTAAATAACGTAAATATTCCTCCATGATTGGATTTGAATATTATCAATTACACACTATAGCTGTGAGATATTATATTTAAAAATCATTATCATAAATCAATGTATCGTTATAATAATCGTAATTTGTTGAAGATTTAGACTAATAATTATTACGAATAATTACTATTATACTTGGTAACCGATTATCGGAATCGTGACGATTTATTTTGCTCGTGACATAGACGGAAGAGTGCCAAAAAAAAATTCGAATATGTGGTAAAAACCAAAATTGGTTTTTCATTTGTTTTTGGCAAACGAGACCACACGGTGTGGCCTATATATTTTTGAGAATTTTCAAGTGTAAATATATGAGTGCACGCACCGAAATACATGTATATTTCACTATGTCAAACGTAAACAAAAAAAAAAAAAAAATACTTTTATGGCGGCTAAAGCAAAAAAAAAAAGAAAAAAAAGAAAAAAGAATGTACACAAATTATATATAATTCCCTTTTTCCTACATCGATTTTTAAACATATATATACTACCTCGCACGCTATATTTCTTCATTTCATCCTCGGAGCACATAATATATATATATATATATATATATATATGTGCATTTTGCATAAACAGAATTCTGTCCCGTATTCGATCGTGTACTAGGCCCCGTAGAATCCACGAGGCACCACGCGAACACAATGGTATAAAGTATATATTATATGGGAAATTGAAAATGAAAAAATTTAAAAAATTTAAAAGAATATAATATAATATAATATATACGATCTTACGACCTATCCACCAAGTATATACTGACTATATATTATAATACATGTCCTGGCGGTATACCTCGTGGGTACACCGTGCCCGAACAATTGCTGCAGTCCGGGCTGTTCAGCGCGTGTGTACTTTTTTCAATTTTTTTTTTTTTTCCTTGGCTACCGAATGAAGTCGTTCTGAATATGTAAATATCGAGACTGTGTTGGTTTTTTTTATAATATTCATTGGCGTTCCCACTGTATATATCGGAAAACGCGTATTATATTATCATTTACAATAGGTATATATATATATAGTCTGCGGAATACAATTAGAATCGGATATATATTATATAATATAGTGTATATTATCATATTGATTAACATGTTTGACGGAACGTGTTTTTATCGCCCGTGTAAGACTGCGGTATACACATCTATAATGTGTATAGCTGTACAAATAAAAAACGATAATTTGTCCGGTGGCGTTGGTTTTATAGGTACATATACCTACATTATGAGCTTCTATATCACCGACGACGATGTCGTTCATGTATTATATTGTGTACGCGACCACAACCGATGGTCGTAAAATCTACAGCGCTCGTCGATTAAAAAAAAAAAAAAAGCAAAAAATCAAAACCCCAGATGAAGAAAGAACTCGTTGTGTACTATTTATATAATATATACTGCTACCGCGGCGTGTAAATCGGGTGAAATTTTCAAATTTATATTCGTCAGAGTGTCTATTACAGATATAAAACTACAATAACTGTCACTATATTATATTACCAGCAATACTTATTGTATTACACTGTACAATATACCTAATCGATTAGTATCGTGTCCGTAATGACTGTATAAATATGATTGTTTAGCGATTTTATACACGCGTGCCAATATTATATGGGTAGCTATAGACTTACATTATTATCTATGGTTAAAAAACGAACGAATATGAGTAAATAATTTATTACCTATTTCATATCGGAAATGGATATACCATTAAAATACCATTTGAAATAAATATTATATACTATTATACATGTTTTCATACCTAAACATAATATAAGATATTAGGAAGGAATAGATGTGTATACTATATACATATAAGAATAGTATCAGTCTTACCTATATTGTTTATGATAAAGAAAAGAACAAATAATGAAATTATCTAAAATCAACACTTAAAAGTGTTATCTATTATTTAGGATACAATAAAAGTTATTATAGTTTTGCATGCGAGTGAAAATTAAATATTTTATGTCTAGAAGTTTACAATAAGTTACAATATCATTGCATCATTATAAGAGGTTTTCTACCATTCTCATTTGACACTATAATAATATAATTTATCATATGTTTTTGCCACAACGTTCGGGCAACAATAATTTTAGTAATACGATTACACACATGTACTCGTGTATTCCGGTCAATCAGTATGACAGTATATGGTATAAAGCAAAAAAAAAAATACGTCAAAAACCGAAGACGGTACCAAATTTGGCATTTCTAGTTTTTATTCCATTTTTCGTGATTTTTTTTTTTTTTTTCGTGCCCTCTAATACAAGTTACAACAACAATCACAATGCAAACGTATATATATATATAAACCCCCGGCATGGACGTTGTAGTCGAAGATGTCTGTGACTAGTTTTTGCGTGTAGATCGGGACAAATTGAAACGCCGGAGTCAAAGACTCCATAAGGTCACGACGGTTGAAGATTTTTTTATTTAATTTATTTTTTTGTCTTTTTGGTTACCTTCACTACAAACCAATCAATTATTCCGACAACGCAATTCCGAAACAAAAGGACGAAATTCTTCAGGAAAAAGAATTACTAAATGAAATGTCTATATACATATATATATATATATAGAAACCTACGCGCGAAACGAAGTACGACCGAATCCTCGATTTATACTAATTAATTATTTCGATAAATTATTGTTTTTACACGTGAATATATTTATGTGTTATTTAATTTTAAGTAAGTATAACAGTAAATTTTAACGAAAAAAATTAATTGTTTACTATCTATATGTAGGTACTTTTTATCTGAATATTTAACATTTGTATTCTTATGATATTATAATTCGTATTCGTATATATAATAATTTTGCAAAAATAATCACCGAGTTATAAATCGTACAATAGTCACATATTATATAATACTAGCTATATATTATGTATACCTATAGGTATAGGTGTATAATATATTATGTATAGAATATAAATTCAAAAATGCGGTTGTCCTCTTACCTCGTGATCATGCCGGATGAATTGTTGCACGGAGTGTTTGCGCGAGCATTCCTGAGAATCCTGCGTTGGCTCGGACGGCGGATATACGATGATGGCGAAGCCGACGATAACGATTGTGACGTCTTCTTCTCGACGGAGGTGATTACCGTTGCGAAAGTATTTCGGTTTTTGTCGCCGCGTCCTCGCGGGCAGTCTGCTAGCCGACGAAGCTCACTGTTCGGCCACGCGGTTTCACTTATTGCGGGGGAGGGGAAGTTTGACTATTTACACACTTAAGTATATAATATTACGTATATAGATTTCGTATTTACATTTACAATAATTATTATGTATAATATATATATATATACATATATATATATATATATATATACTACATATATATCAAATGAAAAAAAGCGACATTCTTAAAAATTAATACATAATATTACAATATATTATATTATATTGAACACAACTAGAAACAAACACGACGGTCGCGCGCGCGACAATATAGTTTATATAATATACATATATATATATATATATATATATATATATATATGGGAGGACCAATGAAAATCGTAAAATTACAAATTTATGTACAAAATAAAATTTTAGTTAAAAAATATATGGCGACGAGGGGATAAAAATAATAAATAAAACGATAAGGAAAATAATTAATGATAACTCGTATATAATAGTTTGGGGTGGTTTTTTTTTTTAGTTATTTTCATTTGTATCATGATTAATTTTTTTTTTTTTAGTTATTTTTTTAGCGATCACCGGCGGCCTGAGCTGCTGCTAACACGGCGGCCTTCTGCGCCTGCGCCTGTTTCTCCTGTTCGTTGAGCTCTTTGATGGCCTGTATCTCTTTTTTCAGCTTCATCCTTCTATTCTGGAACCATATCTTTATTTGTCTCTCGGTTAGGCACAGGGCGTGCGCCATTTCTATCCGCCGTCGGCGGGTCAGGTAGTGGTTGGTGTGGAACTCCTTCTCCAGCTCCAAGGTCTGGTATCTGGTGTACGTCTGTCGGCCACGGCGTCTGAGTCCATTTGCTCCTGGAAAACGATAGAGCACACATGGATAAGTATACATATTTGTATTACACATTTTATTCTAACTTTTGTATATTATTATAGACAGATACGCAAATACAATATAAGGACTTTAATATCCACAGCGGGGGTATTACAAAAATACATTTAAAATACATAATACATATAATATAGTCAAATTAATACCCAAATTATGGATTGAATATAATATTATAGTACTTGTACTTTGTATAATATATAGTGGGTATAAAAATTCGAGGTCTTTCTGTTGTATTACATTATCCTGTTAAATTTAATTTTAAAACAATATATATGATCGTGGATAAGTGTAGTGGCTTAATCAAGTCGAAATGACGACGAGTTTTAAATATATTTTTAACACTTTTTTTATATATCCTTATTCCTAAATTAAGGCATGTTCAAGCGTCGGCATAATATAGTATAGATAGTATAGCCTATAGGTTTTTTAAGTAATTATTCGTGACCGTCCGTATAAGTATAGTATATATTATACCGTTTCGTTATAATATAATATAATATATATTTTTCCTAAATATTTTACAGTCTACGAAATAAATTAGTTTCTAATTTTAAAATCGCTTTAACTATTAATCTATAATGTATAGGTAGGTATATCGTGTAAGCGTGTACATCGTAAATCATCATGTTTATTGTATATTGTATACATATATGAAGTATAGATACATGAATTAAATGTACATAAATATAATATGGAACTATTTGATATAATGGAATTGTTACAAATCAATATGAAACTCTTGCGTTGTAATCTTGCAGTATATTAAACAATCTTATAATATGGTTTTCGTATATGGAAAAAAAACAGGTTATCAAAATAATTAAACGTCGATAGTTAAACATGAGTATACATTTTCCGATATCATTCGTATCCACCTACAGTGTAATATTACCTATACTTATGTTTTATTCTATTTACCCATATTATATATACATATATATATATATATGTATATATATATATATACATATATATATATAGTATATACACATATACCTATTAGATATTACGATATATCGTACATAGAAAGAAATCCGTTGCCTTAATAAATTTCAATATATATTGAGGTCTGCCAGAAAAAATATTCGTGAAAAACCTTAATAATAGATACCTTTAATATTATCATGATAGCCGTTATTACTTTATCAATGTCGAAGAAAAAAACGATTGGACTTACAATAATAAAATACCATTCGTTTGTGCAGGCCATCACTGCACGCACGCCACCAATATAATGGCGCTCATATAAACTCAGTGGGGATTCTGCGCCAATTGGATATACCTATACACACACACATACACATTTATATATATATAAATACGATGACGACAGTGTATACGTGTGTATATCGGTAATAGTGTGTGTACACATGTGTATGTGTGCGTACGTAAATACGCGGGCGGCCATGCGTGCGATTGATTTATGACGTCGGGCGGGTGAGTTACGGCCATGTTGTATGTATACGCGGACCCGTGACGTCACGCAGCAGCCAAAAATAAAAAGAAACGACTGCAGCGGACGGACACAGATCGACCGAGGGACCGACGCTACATGTATACTGTGTATACGACCTGTAAAACTCGTTTTCTAAATATTTATATAGTTGTACGTCATAATATATCGTAGGTATATTATAGGTACCTATTAATAGGTATAGGTACTCTATGTGACCGCATATTATGTGACTGCTGTGAAAATCTCGGCTTTTTTAAATTATAATATATACTCGGCTGCTATACGCCGAGGAGACGTGAGAAAATGGACCGGGTAAATTATCGCAAAAACGACGGGAATTTTGGACACGTTCCACGGGGGCCAAAGTAAATAATTGAATTTGTGGATATACGCTGCAGCGGTGTACGTTAGTGGGGGGATGAACCCATTTTCTCCGGCGTGTATGTATATAGATATCCTGTACAGGATAGAGTGTCGTAGGACAGACGGGGAACGCAATTAACCAAGATTATATAGAAGAAGGTCCGGGCGGTCAAGTACGTTTAGGAGACGCCTTCTATTTAATTCGCACGACCGATAAAATTCGCGTGTAATCCGATTAAAAACCATCAGTTTCCTACCTATGTATACGGTATACGGTTCGGTATATATCCGACACGGGAGTATGTCCTCGCCGGCGCAGCGGAGGAATCGCCTTTTGGACTGCGCGACCGTCGATAAATTTCGTCGCAACCACCCCGACAAGAATACGAACGGGCACGACCCCAATGACAATCGCCTGGTCTTCGTATACCTATACCTACATATAGGTTAACGTAAATTGCGGATAATAATACTTTTGAAGAAACTTTTGCCGGATATATACACTATATAGCCCCGCGTTACCAAAGCTTTTTTGGTAATTGGACGCAAGCGTTAAATATACATTCGAATACCTATATACTCAAGCCGTCCGACCGGCATGCTTAAAACGATCGGATCCGTTTAATCGCATTACAAGCCGATTTCGGATCGTGGCCTCGTCTGCTGCACGGTGTCCCTGGACAAATTCGTACCACAGACACTATGACCAACGAACCACTAATAGGATATATAATATATATCCTATATATGTTATAATGTATATTATATAATATTACACATGAATATATATAGTCATATAAATCATAACACGTTCCCGCTAAAAGTGAATATAATAAAATACTGACTATTCAAGTTTCCACCGACGCAGGATGCAGTATGCATTCCTACGCGCAGGATATTCTTGAAAAATGCGCACAAATAAATTGTTTACTAGTAAAGTTATTGTCACGTTTTAAAGGAATTTTTAAGCGGGTATTATATAGGTACCTACTATAATGGTTATAAAATCGCGGTTAACGAGTATTTCTATAAATGTATTTTTTCCTTTTTTTTTATGTAAATATATATTATCGCACGATTTCTATCGTTATCCCGTTAATTGGCCCGGACGAGTATATCACTCATATATTATTATTGTGATGTCTGTATATGATATAGCTTTATAAATATTGCGACCGGTCTCGGAGGTAAAAGATGATTTTTGCGCTTCGTAGCGCCTACGCATCGGTCGTATTATACACGAACGTCTTAATCATAATAATGTATTCATTTGCGGCTATAATAAAAATAGTAATAGTATAATATACTATACGTTATATATGTACATGTCCGTTCGCCGCCGTTTTATATGTATGTATAATATATATATATAGGCAACCTATTGGGTGTCGAACGATAGGACGTCTTATTAAACGCGCGCATTATGTTCGTGTAGATTATTTATAACCTAATACCAGGTATAATGTATCCTACAGGTTACCACCGCCGTTTACAGGCGTTGAAAACGTTATTATATATATATATAATAAATAATACAAATCGAAATGCACCTGTAAATGGGTTGTAAATCGAGCGATGAATTCGAAACAGAATGAAATCGAAGAATAAGGTTAACGGTATACTCGGGAAATTCATAATGAAACGAAGGTGCGCAGGCGATAGTATAATGGGTCCGTTATTATCCCGACACCCCGTTGCTGTGAGTATCCCTTCGGACGAACAAACCTATACACATTATTATGTATATCATATAGAAAGAAGAAAAATATCTCGAACAGTACATAATGCATATAGCGTATAATATACATGTATACATATATTGTATACCTTTATACAAGTATGTACTTTTATATTATGCACCTACGTGTGCATGACGTCCGATTTAGGGTAAAATGTGTAAAATTACTTCGTTGAAATCGAATATTCGACCGTATTATGAACACTCTACTAACCGATTCTCCGGATATAGTGTCGAGTGTACGGTGAAAGGAGATTCAAAAAGGAACGATCTGTTGCGCCCTATGTACGAAATATTTCCATATATATGTATACCTTTATATAAATAACGTTATTATATATCGGTAAAACATGTCTTTTAGAACGGTATGAGTTTGTAACGGTTTGTCACGATTCTAGTTTTATACGCGGGAATCGGCGTAAAACTTTCCATCGTATACGCATTTGTACGGCTGCTGGCTGCAGGTATGTGTATATGTATATATAAATATTACCTAAAAATTGCAGTATTCTTACGCGAATATTTGCACGGAATACATGGCACATAATACGGAGACGTATTCACGACATTATGAACCGAAAATTTGCATAATTAAACGCGAGCATATAGGTATAACGTAATAGTTTATAAAGGTATTATAAGAGAGTAGCTTGCGAGATATGTATATTCTGTGGAAGGTGCGCGCGCATATATATATATATATATATATATATATATATACACTGCTATTATACGATTTAAATAAAATAGCTCGTACGACGGGGTTGATTTACAGTCGAGAGGGGTAGTTTCGCTCACCGGCGGCGGTATGTATATTATTATTCAGACTTCTGGCAGGATACGTACACACACGCACACACGTACATATTATATAAATACGTTTTATACCAACAAATTGGATACCGGAGTTGTGTGCGTGTGTATATAAAGAACGTGCGTGTACGGGAGAGGGACGGGGAAATCGGCCAGACATTGTGCTCCCGAACCAATTAAAGTAACGGCATAAATTTTCAGCTCTCGCGACAACCCAAGAAGTATATATACACTCGACGTGTACGTGGGGTGTATGTATGTATATATATATATATTCGCGAAGCTCGCGGAGGAAGAATTTCGCCTGAAGGGATGCCGCGCTGCACTAGCTCCAGGGATGGTTTATACGCCCCGCCCGCGCATCGTCCTGCACCGGACCGGGAGTGGCGACCCCGGGGGAAAAGAATTAAATTATCCCTTCGCCGCCGCACCGCTGCGGGGACACGGATAGGCACACGCGGTATCGGAGAAACAAACCGGATATTCGAGGTGTCGTTCCAGCGCTATAATACATCCGAAAAGGGCGAGGGAGTTTTTTTTTCTCTCCTTATTTTCCTTATTTTCAGACTCGGCTCTCCAGAACGCTGCAACGACATGACGTGACTTAGTTTCGACGGATTGTATAGGCGTGTACCTGGCACCTGCAGCTGTACCTATATAATAATATATATATATATATATATATATATATACAGTGACAGTGACGTATTCACGGGATGTGATCTGAATGATATATCACCCCCCAGAGCATATTTTTTTTTAAATCAAATTCAATTTTTTTTTTTTTTCAAACATGAGCAGTAACCGTAATCGATGTGTTATCAGTAGTATATCGTTTATTGTATTTTTTGTGACTGTAAATGTAAATAACCGTTCCTATATGTTCATTTTGTACACCTTATCTATAAATGGTTTAGTAATGCTAAACATTCATCACAATATTCGTGTGGATATAGAAAACATGTTGGATAAAATGGCTCGAAAATCCCGTAGATTGGACATTATTTTATAATATATAATAAATTATCAAATAAAGAATTTGATAATGAAAAATTATAAGTGCCTACCAAAATAAGTCTGTTACACAGTAAACAATAAACAGTATGGATAGAACAAACCAGCATCATGTTTATCGATATATATTTTAATCCGAATTGCATGTAGCAGAAAAATAAAAGCAGGAAGTGTCCGAATTGCATGCGGTGTTTAAAGTAAAAATATAATTGATGTAAATGTGACGTAATATAAAAATTTTAAAAATATATTTATATTATTAAGACCTATAAGGAAGAATTAATAATAATACGATTATGTCACAATAAGAAGGAATAACGAAATGTTAAAGATATTATTATATTATATATATATATATTATATTAGATAAATATTGAAAAACAAACCTTTTTATGTAAATATAATTAATGTAATTTTACATAAATTAAATGTAAATTTAAAATTTAAAAATCAAAACATTTTTAACCACACCAGTGGTTATTTTTTTACCGACAGTCCTAAGTCTGTTAAAGTGAAATTAAAAATGTTACATAGTTTAATTTTTAGGTAATTATAGATACTTCAAATAAGTAATATATGCAATTCGGACGTTTTTTTATTTTTGGCATGCATTTCGGATGCCCCGATTTTTCTGATATCACCCCCCCAAGTAGCGTATTTGCGGAAATCGTAAATACGCTACTGTATATAGTCATGTTGTACGGTATAATATATTTTTGAAGAACCATAAGTAGGTGCGTACTTGTATCTGTTTTATACGGCTGTCCGTGCAGGCTACTACACGTAAAGTGGACGGAATGCGTGGCAATCTATACTTAAATGTATTCGTATAACTCTAAGGTATTGATACTTGAAAATAGTTTGAATACTCAAAATAAATCGTTTTGTAGTAACTGAATACTATACAACTCTAAATACAATAATCTATTTTATATATAGGAATGGGATAGATATAGGTATATGCCAATTTCGGAATTTCATTTCCTATATATACAATACACACGAGACTGATAAAAAGGCGGCACGTAGGTACTCGGGAAACAGACGTGTCACGAGGGCTGAAGCTACATCTTTCTAATATACATGCGCACCCATAATCGCTTTTTCCGTACGACCGAACTCGGTGTATTATATTATTATTTTCTTACGTTCCACATTATAATAATATTATACATATATATATATAAAGATACTTTCACGCAAAAACACGTTTCTTTTATTACTATTATGGTACCGAAGAAAATTTGATTTTCCGGGAAACTAATAGTTTTAGCGAAACATGGTCCGATTAATGTAGCACAAAAAACTTATGTTATACAGCGGGAAACTTTAATTAGTTTCAAAACTTCGTAAACGTTTACGCCGTTTTCTCATATTAAATATTATAAAACGAGAATATTATAATACAGAGGACGTTAAATGTTACGAGATATTATATACGAAAGATGTAATATTCCTAATATACATTATTATAATTTTGAGCCAAAAACGAAAATTTCGACCACGTCATCAATCAAATAAAAGTATAATATGAATGTACCTATACACCTACTATGTATACATATTGTTTTAAGATATCGAGGATATTATACTAGCAATAATTATTTTGTAAGTAAGTATATCTATATAAATAATAATGAATAATATAATTCAAAACAAATCACAAGTAAAGCAGACCGCCCTAAAATGTGTCAAATTAAACTATATGGTTATCATTTTTGGTTCAATCAAAGATCATTTAATATTCTTACTAAGTACGGTATCACAGGAATGTACATACATACCTATATAAAGTTCTATAATATATTATATTATATAATTTATTTATCAAAAATATCGATATAATATATATATATAGGTATAATATGCATATATGGTATTGTAGATAGTGTTGAGCCTAGAAAAGTACTTTTTTTTATTTAGATAAAGATAATAGATATACTGTATTTAAAACTTATCTAGATAAAAAAACATATTTTTAATAATTTTTATACCTAATACCTAAATATATTGCGCACATATTACATTTTTTATGAACTTAAATGAAAAATGTATTGAAACAATATAATTTTAAAAATATCATTTAACGTTTTATAATATTATTTCTTTATCTCTACATTTCTAAATTTAATGTAAAAATATAAGTATTAACTTTCAAATATTAAAATGTAATATTTTATAATAATAACAATAATAAAAAGTATAGGTAATGTACATTTTTTAAATAAAGAGCCCTTCGCTCATCGGGTGTCAGTAGGGATGGAAGCCCTTCGTTTATTCGATAGAATATTCTTAGTGGATGTATTGCAATTGAAGACAATAACAAATGATTGATTTAAAAAAAAAAAAATGATTCTAAGCGGAGCTTCGGAGTACTATTATATACATAACTATTAACATATAAATTGTTTTTCAGTAATTCGTGATAAAAAAAAAAAATTAAATTACATAAAACATCATTTATTATCATAGATTGTACTACAGATAATTCATACATTATTTAACTAGATAAGATAAAATATGAAAACATTTTTATTTATAGATAAACATACCTAAATATATCCAGATAAATCTCAACATTGATTTTAAGGAATAATGAATTATATATATTTTTTTTATTCAAATTTTTTTTTTATTATAGATTATAATAACGTTATAATATAATTTATGTAATTTTAATATATAACTACTGATTTTTTTGGAAAACTATACATTTGAGAAAGATGAGATACTATTTCGGATACGGTATATATTTTTGAAAATATCTTTACTACCTATATAGTGCCCGGAAAAGTATACGCTGTACAGAGTTCAGTCAACTAGCTTTCTATATTTTAAACATAATAATATATTGTATTTCCAATTTATCATTTACCTGGACTCCCGCGTAAATTTTCGAAATATTCCACTGACCATACAACATAATACATATAAGTAATATAATACCTAATACATACTATATTATTATTATAATTAAGTATTATAACTTATACTTAAATTTAATTATTATGTACATGGACAAAAAACTATAATATCCTTTCGTGTAGTCGGCGGCAAAGAAGTCGATGGAGTGTACATATTATATTCCGTGCGTGGCTTCGGTGGAGGTAGGTAGGTTGGTATATACACGGTTTGTGCGTGTGCGTATGCCTTCGGAAAAACTAGTTTTACGACCGTCGCCATGTTATAAAACAGTTTATCATATTATGAACGTCGCGACGGCGACACGAGTGGCGGCGAATGCAGGAAAACCGGTCCTGCCGCGCGCAGGTATATACGGTATACGACGAGAGGACTATAGACGCTAACCCGTCGTCGCGTGTATCCTCCATCGCGTTATTTGCCGGAAAGCTGCTCCCATGCCACGTTTTTTTTTTTTTTTTTATACGGAAAACCTCCGAATGGGGAAAAAATTGTGTGATTTTATAAATCGAAAATTTTTTTAAAAAAGCATATATATATATAGGACTTAGATTTCCGTTTTATCCTGTTTTTGAAACATATTATGCCTATATTAACATAAAAATGCAGCACACTGCGCACTGAAAGACATATAGTATGCGATATTTTTAATTAATTTCAAAATTATTTAAATAAAATTTTGCTTAAAATATTAAAATATGAATTTTCATACCGTTATATTATTAGGGCATTAATTTGAAACAATAACAAGGATTCAGGTGTATTATTACACCTATGTATACTCGTAGTTGGTGTGATGAGTTTTTAATTTTAAAAATTGTCTGGATGAAAAATAATTCAGAAGAAAGTGTATTCAGGAATGTATATCTATATTATTTTATTATATTGTCTTTTTTCTAACAAGGATGCACGATTGATGTAGGTATTATTTCATATAAGAGTAACTTATATATCTATATAGGTAAGGTGAACGAAAACCAAATTGTGTATATACCCACCTTTAGGTATATAGAAATTAATATTACAGTATTGTTTGTATATAATTGTATTTTTTGTCATTTCAGCAGTATATATGTATACATTTTTCAAAATAGTTTTCAAATATACACAACAATTATATCGGGTTCATCAATTTGGGTATTCGTTGTCGATTGATATACCTATGACCACTGTGAATAATATAATATAGATAGATAGATGTATATATAAAGTCAGTGGCGTAGCCAGGATTTAAGCAAGGGGGGGGGGTCAATTATTACCATAATTAAAATAACATTTTTGTTTTTTATTATATTTAAAAAATTAATATTAGCATTAATAAAATATTTACTAATTACTAGAATGCTTTAATGCTTAGG
>JAIPRL010007798.1:0-22233 GCA_025469235.1 Pemphigus obesinymphae
TTAATAATACCTAAAGTTTGTAAGTAAGTTTTAAATTTTACTTATTTACTTATTATTTATGACTTATGTCTTATAGTTATATTGAATGTTGGTATCAAAATATGATATAAATAAGGTAAATATTTAGATAAAACTTAGTAATACATAGTTGGTTGAAGCTTCTACATAGTGGCCTCTCGTAAGTAAGGCAGACCCACGGTACAAAAATCCTGGGTCCGCCCCTGATCCACTGAGTCATAAAGGAGGACAGACATGATTTTTTTTTTTATAGATTTTAAGATTCATTTATTGGCACGATTCGAGGATGATATTTTCTGAGTAGATTAAAGGAGAATATAATAAATTCACGAGCAAGCGCATTGGGATTAAGAGCAGGGGCAGCCACGGAGACAAACTGGTCTTGCACACGATAATTTTAATTTATAAATTGTAATCTTTAATAATTGGTTTTTTAATATGCGCATTAAAAATCCTTAATAAAATTCACTCCAATATGATGTCCCCTATCGATTTAATGATAGGTATTTAATAACAGTTTTGTGTAAATATGTTTTTACCGTAGAAAATCGTCGGTGGATCGTCTTCTTAATGTTCCATCCGATGAAACCAAGAACATTGAGGGGCAAACTATATTATGATGTCTACGTAAACGCACATTTGCCTTTTTTATGACTCGTTTGAGCAAAAAAACACTACTCGATTGCGCACACAGATTTTAGGTAGGTACCTGTGGTCAGGGTTTGGTACATCGATGTATATATATTGTATTCTTTATTATACATAGGTAACTATATTTTTAAAATTTACTATATTATATAATATAAAATTAGTTATTAAAAAAAAATATATATATACTTTTTATAATAATTTTTTTGATAAACACATTATATTAAATTTCCCTTCATATTCCATATTATTTTAGTGTAAAATTATACCATTAATTAAGTATTAAAAAAAGTATTATGTATGTTTATGCGATTTTCGAAGTATTAATTTATTTGATTTTATGCACAAGTATTTTTCTGCGTTACGTTTAAGAGTACTTCTGAATCGTATTTCTTGTCATTGTTTTAATATCAATTTATGCTCCCCATGATTATTAGTGTTGGTTCACTCTTATAATTTTCTAAATTTAATATTTTTCTAAAACATCGTTTTCTTCAAAAATGCTAGCAATTTCGACGTCCACGGTAATATCTACTAATCTCACTAACGATTCAACACAGTCGCCAGCGTACGAAACCTACGTACATCAAAAAAAGAAAAAAAAAATATCCAAGATTATTCATATCTATACAAACTACGATTACATTGATTATAAGATAAACATTGCTGTACGATGATTAACTTATACGTTAGGTGGGTCAAAATTGAAACATATATTTATGCTTTCGTTGTGCGCAAACGAGTGGTGGCGCCGAGCTATATGAAGATAATGTTACAGTAATGACAAAATACTCGTAGACACCCTTGGAAACAATCGATATATTCTACATAATATTTTCAATCGTTTCGTTTTAAAATTAAAATTACAAAAAACATTATTTTTACTCCTCATACAAGTAAAACATCGAATCCGGTGCGTTGACATTTAATATTAATACACTATACTAAATGCGCACAAAAAACGTAAAATTGCCTATACAATGCCCCTTTAATAAACGACCGTTTCCAATTCCCTTATACTTTTGCAAAGTCCGATTCGATGGCGCCGCTTGCGGTAGGTGTATAGTACCCGTCTAATCTTACACAACGTTGCCGTTACAATTATATTTTATACCTGTACGAGAAGTAATTTATGTACCTATACAATGTTGTTAGAAAAGCATATATCTATAATCAAAAGCATTGTCTGAGGGACCCCCGTCGTCCTGTGCTTAAAGCTATTTTCATTTTAAGGTTTCTCGATAGACCACACACCAAAATGACAAATACGGTATGTGCGGTTTCCATTCAACCGTCTGGATGCTGCGAGGGGGTGGGGAAGATCGTTCATTGTGATCCGTCAGACATCCCTCCTATCGTAGGAATCCGAAAAGTTTGCGAAATGGAATTTAGCTAGCAGGTATGCGAATAGCATAAAAACAATTCGAAATTTTGGCCGGTACATTCACTGCACTCGTCTAGTTTGCCGACCGACCCATTAACCGTTATCGAGATTTTTACGCGAACCACAAAACAATGTTGTCCTGACGCGATTATCTTGGTAAATTTATGATGAGAGCCAACGGCTATTAATCCATTTTGATATTTTCCACAAATTTATCGATAAAAATCCGGAGTAGATAAAAATATAATCATTTTAGACATTTGTAACGCCTATATATATATAATGTCATAATGTCGAATAAATTCATTTATAGATATGGACATTTTGAGGAAGATCTTTATAATTTCTAAATTATAGGAGCTTAATAAATCGGTGGGTCCCTATATATTTAAACTATTGAGATTATAATCAATTGAACACATACTTATTATTTTTTTCATTGAACAATACGATTTTCCTCTTTTTATGACAACATCGATCCGTGTAAATTACAGTAATTGCAATTTGAAGACCAAACAGTTCCATGAATAAACTGAGCAATTAAATAAATTAATCGGAGTAAATATTGGTTAAATTCAATGTTCACTATATATGGTTTAAAGTGAACGAAAATTCAGTATGCGATTACATTTATTTGCATTAGATGGAGCCAAATCATACGGAAATTTTTGTTTGCATGGACGTTTTCTATTCGATAAAATTAATATATACGAAAGTATGAAATACTTTCGTCTAGTTTATGAGGTACCCGTAAATAGGATGTATAATATAGTTAACTTCAAGTATAATATATTTATTAGTATGAAAATAGGTTCTATCTAACATTATAATAAGTATATAGGTATCAACTTTTGTTAGTACGAAAAGGTTCAATAATCTGTAAAACGTTTTCGTAAAAATAATTTAATTTAATTTTTATTGTAAATAACTAATTAATGATAATAAATTCTTACTAATTATTGATACTGTATATAACATCAGAATTCTATATGAAATACGATTTAAATTATTCTTGTTCCAATTGAATATGTGGAATAAGTTATAAAAACAGCGTTTAAATCTTAAAAATGCTTTCCTGGACAATTTCAAAAACATAATATGGAACTTTTTCGCACTAAGCTCGCCACTTTTCGCTTACCATACCTATATTATTTAAACAATTTTATTTCGGATCTTAAGTATTCAAATATATTTTATTAGGAAATTCAAAAATGATTTTATCCAAAGAAGTATGCGATCTGATCCGATGATTAGTCAGGTTTTTTTAAACTGATTGATTACGGAAGGACCAAAATTATTCACGAATTCGAAGATCAACGATCTAACAATAGTAATAGGGCATATACATCTAACTTATAATAGTTGTTTATTAAAGTTGTTTAAGTATAAATTCGTACGTGATGTATAAATCGAGACATTATTAATTGAAATTAATTTTGTGTTTTCACCGTTTTGTATCCGCGTTGTAGATATATTGTTATTATAAGGTATTATACTATGAAATGTGTTTTTTTTATTTAAATTTTACAACACTCTATATCAAATTATAACTCTGCGATCTCGTATCTATTATAATATATATTATATATATTATTATTATACTATATATATACCTGTATAGTAGACCAAAGTGTACAAAATGTTTTTTTTAATTTTCTATACCTAACAATATGTGCTTTATCCAATTTTATTCAACTATACTTTATCCTTTTTTAAAAAAAACCGTTCAAAATAGCCAATTGTAAAACAGATTTTTAACCAGATTAGTTAATAATTTAGAGATTTTTTTAAAAAAAATTTTTTAATTTTTCAAAACGATATTGTTTTCCCCTTATTTAATTTATTTATTAAAATGTTCTTTATATAATTAATATTGATAATATTAATAAGAATAAATATTACCATGTACAATATTTTACTATTTCATGGTTAAACTTTAATTAATATATCGGATGCTAGTTAATTAATTAATTAACCAATATATTAATAATAAAGAATATAGATTACTATTTTCGCAATATATAAAAATTGTAAACAAAAGTTAATAACCAAATATTAGTATAAATAAGTGTTTCAGATTTTAAAAAATGGCTAATTTTAAAATGTTAAAATATAATATTAGAACACATATTTATTGGTTTATTTTTAGTACCTAGTTATCTACCTATCTAATATTTTTAATTCAATTTATAATATAGAAATGTACCATTTATTATTTAACATTTAAATAAAAGCTTTAAATTATTATTGAATAGAACAACATTTTTTTCAGATCTTTGAGAAATATCCTTTATACATTATTCTATATATTATATTGACAGTAAATTATTTATATAAGTATTGATAGTATCATTTAAATTTGAAATTCTGTAAATCACACTTAAATTGACTCATAAAAATAATTTCTAAATTAGGTTTCTTTCACAGGTCTAAATAGTAACATCTTATATCTCACAGCTAGCTTTACATTAAATATGTGATCATAGATGCAATTTTCCAAATTTGAAATACAAAACTTCTCAAAAGTTCATTGGACTTAATATCTATCAAATAATCAACTGGATTTTAAGGATTGTATGTATCACATGCCTAAATAATTAGCTTACGTAATAAATTGCCACTTTTCCTGGATGTGTATGCTGCATTATGTTCTCCCAATCATTTATTTTTAGTATTGTTAATTTTATCGGAATCGCGTATCGGTTAGAATTCGTTAAGTAATTTACGGTTTGTAATTAACGAAGTCAATAACGATAATCGAGGAAGTCAAATTAGAAAATGATATAATATGCATATGTATTAGTCGTTATCAATCAGCCGAGAACAGTGTAGTGCAGTAAGTGTAGCACATGTAGTGCTGTAAAAAAATAATTTTAAAAAGTATTTAAGACTAAATAATAATATAGATTTAAATACTTTTTATCGAAACTATATTATAAGTCATACAATTTATTAGAGCGTGAAATAATATGATATATACTTATAGTATAGTAAATTGCGATGTACAAATAATAGACTTCTTAACTCCCAACCCCTCCCCCAATACCGTTCACTACCAACAGACCCCTTGAGAAGATCCCAGCTAACTCATCCTTATTTTTTCAAAAGTTTTTTACAAATAAGGTTAAAATAGCGATAAATATAATATATAGATACCTATGTAGTATCTTAGTTTTCATAATTAAATTTCCATCACAATTTAGTAGGTGTACCTACTACCTACTTTTAATAAATTAAAATTATTAATATACAAGAATAGGCCTATAATATTTAAAAAAACAGTATCGAAATCAATATGTTTAACTGAAATTTATTTTAAAATTTTTAAACATTAATCTAGACTAGTCATATTTCATTATTCCATGTGTCATTCACACTATATGTGCTGTTTTGTATATTCATATAAATAAAGTCATGCGTTTATTAAATCCTTTTTGCTATTTTTTCATATTAAATATATACATAGAACACCTACTGTCAAAACTAACTGAATATTTGAAATAATACACAATATATTTGTTTATTATTGGGGAAATGATTTATAGTATTAACAGTCAACAGTCAATATCTATATGTTATATATATTATATTTATAATTATTAGTCAATCATTTTTTTTTTTTTAGTAAAACAGTCGCACTTAAAATATTTTACCAATAGCCCAACAATTAATTTACGTACAACAACGCAACATTTTATATTTTATCTCAATGTCAAACATTGCTTTGAAACATTTCATGATGAATAGTAAGATAGGTATATCTTTCAATTATATAATTATTATAGAAATCGATATCTATACAAGTATAGGTGGTATAAATTTTTTGTGCGCAATAGACAAATTCGTCGAGTAGAAATTTTATAAAATTGTTTTAAAACAGTTTCTATTTGGATTTCAAATACAAATACTTTTGAAAAGTGTTAGAAACACTATTTCGAGTATACATATTACGGAAATATTTAAAACAGGTATTCGAATAATTAAAAAGTATTTAAATACTTTTATTCGAATACACCGCATTGCGCATGAGATTAGTTTCGGTACGAATGAGTATAACCAGAACGTGTATTGGATGGACCCTTTGTTCCGTGTGTAGACCTTTTAAAAAAAAAAAAAAAAAAAAAAAACGGTCAATAAAAATGCGGTTACCTGTGGTATACTACGCCAGCCAGGTTACAATTAAATACCGACATCATCGTGTACGTATTTCGAGTAACCGTTTTACACATTTTCAAGCTACCTGGTTGATTGGACGTGTGCGGTTACGGGTGTGTGCCCCACGTATACTGTTCGGCGTAATCAAGAGCGGTCCGTATTTATCAGAAGCACGTGAGAAAATAGTGCAGGATAATATATAATTGTATTATATTGGTTAGAAAATGGCGATCCGTTTAACGAGAACAACTCCAGAACTTCCATGTGTATTTCTAAAATGTACCTACGTATGTTTATGTTTGATATGAGAAACTTTAAATGTTTCGCGTGGAAAATGAATTAAATATACCGAGTACAGTCAAAAATCGATAGCCTATGTAAATATTGTGAATTCAACGGAATACTGTACGGGTATAACTACGTACATTGATCAATATTTTGGAAATTTTCGGTTTGGAAGAATGTAAAAGTGTATGTAGGTGCCTACGCATAACATAGGTATTGTGCGCACTTGATGTGTGGGCAACATAAATTTCATCTACAGAATTAAGAAATTTAGATCGTAACATTTTTCAACTAATTTTAATTATTACACAGCTTATTCCACGAAAACGGTCCTGCGACCTGCAGGCACGTAACAACCCTTTGAAATATTTTGAATATTAAATATTACGTGGGCCCGGTAGTATACCCATGATTTTTGATGATAATAAAGAGTAAAACCGTTTTTTTTTTATAGACGAAAAAAAAAAATCAAGTGTACTTACTAATAATTATGATATCCTAAATTTTCCTGAAAATTCCACTTAAACCACACCGGTATGGCGACTTTTAATATTTCTTAATGTGTGGTCAAAGGAACAAAGAAAAAGCCAAAGAAAAGGCCAAATATCCACTAAACGTACTTAACTTCCACAGATTTTATTGTTCTCAACGGAAACGATCCCGTAGCGTTTAAATATATAGTGAGCAAATTTTGACTTAATTTTGAATTATTTGTCTCTGAGGTACCCAACGAATTTATATTTTAACGATACTTTTGCTGCCGTGTTAACCACACTTAGATAGGCTGACGCGCAGTGGGAAACATAAACAAATACCACAGATAACATAAATACAGATAGTGCACTTGGCTGTTAATAAAAAATGGCTGATAATGAGCTCGCCGAAAGTAGTGTGATTATGTTAACGGAACAAAATTATTTACTATGTCATATAATCTGTGGTAATACTGATATCTATGTACCGTCAAATCAAAATAATAACATAGATACAACTTTATTAGTGATAATAATTTTTAATTAAATATATTTAACGCAATTACCCACATACTGTACTTTTCCTATTTTACTTTTACATGAATATATTATTGTTTTATCTATGGTTATAAGTCATAACATGACGATATATGTCATGAGTCATAATATATGAGCTAAAAGTTTTACTTAACTAAATGCAATAGTTTTGCGTTGATATCTGTGGTCACACTGATTTGGGGGACACCTATTAGAACACTGTATTCGTTTTTTACATTATTTCATAAGGAATGCACTATCTGTTTTCATGTTATCTGTGCAAATACCATAGGGTTGGGTAAAAAGAAGTATCTAAATACAAAGTACAAGATAAATACATTTTCGTAGTATAAACACAAGATACAAGATAAATTACCTATTTGAAAAAGTTACAATATACGAGATATCTTTGGTGTATCTTTGGTACATAAAAAATACAAGATACAACTATTTAACATTTATACTTTTAAAAATTTGTTTGCAATTTGTAATAAATTTTAAATAATAATCATTATATACAATAAATTAATTAATATACCTATAAGGATATATATAAGGACCAACTAATAAGATTTTATAAATTATACTATACATATTTTATATATTATAACATAATACCTACACACTTAACAATATTTATATTTTATACAAATAAAATAAATCTTAAAATATAATAAGTAATGTAAACTATATATGACAAATATACAAAAAACATGCAATTAAAGAAGCAGCAATATTTACTTTATATTTAACCGATTTATAATTATATTATTTTGTAAATTTGACAATAAGGTATTGTTTAGAATAATTGTCATACGTTGTGTCGTATTATTAATAAACTAAAATAATTTTTTAAATAAAAATAATTAATAATAATTATATTTTTGAGTATATTTTATTTGATCATAATTTTTATCAACATTTCCTGTAATATATATTAATTTATTATTTATAAAAGAGTGTTTATTAAGATTCAAGAACAAATCTTAAAATTAATTTTTAAAATTTTTTATTATTTTAAACATGTATTATTATTGTATATTTTCAAATAATTTTTTTATTTTACAATGTCAATGTATCTTGTATCTTTAAGTTTAAAAAAATATAAGATACAAATACAAAACTTAGCAAGATACAAGATACAAACTACATTGTATATAAGAGTAGTACATAGATACAAGTTATAAGATAAAATTTCACCTTGTATCTTAGATACATATATCTGAGATACTGCCCAACCCTGACCACAGAATAGATTAAATCAAAAAAGACACTTCGAATGTAAACAAAAACTGGCAGCTATCTTCTCATTTAGCAATGCTAATATCAGTTATTGATATTGATATAAAATGTATTATTTTATTATGAAATTTTCATATTACCTGTGATTAAAACGTCTGTTTGTAAATTTTGTTTTGATGTTTGCTAATAATATGGCTTTCAAAGTCTGTTGTGGTATAAATAATCTGCATTGTTTTATGAAGATAAAATGTTCTAAAATCATAGTGATCTAACTATTTTATGAAGACAGATTGAAATAATATCACATACATACAAATAAAAAATTTTTATCTTGCCTTAATATTTCGAATTTTTTAATTTAAATATTATGTTAGTTTATATAACATGATCATACTGATTGCTAAATGATAAGAGGGTCACCACGCTTTTCTGTTATTTATTTATTAACAGTATAAATTTATAAAAGTGTCCGGGCCCTGACATAACAAAAAAAGAATAATTATAATATATCGTTTCTAGTAACATAAGTGTACAAGAAGGTTTTGAACATAACTTCATATATAAAAATGCTGTTTTACAAAGTTTCAAGGACGTGATACCCGTATTTCAGTCTCCATCTAACCAACTGATAATATACGAAATTTACATTCAACATTTTTACTATCACTATCATTTCTAATATTAGAGTAAATTAATCTATTACCATATTTATAGACAAGATTATCTATATGCTGTAGCATTGTCTTTTTCGGAAATATTAATTTTTAAATCCCAATAATTTAAATAGATAGATTTATCTTTAAAATTGAAATTTTGGAAAAATAAGACGACGACATCATAGATAATTAATGATCTCGTCTACAAATTTGTTAATAGATAAATTTAAACTATGTGATATAAATGCTGAACGTGAATTTCGTATTTTATCAGTTGATTAGACGAAGACAACAAATACGAGTAAAACGTCGTATTAATATTAAATTGAAGACATATGATTAGATGATACCACATGGACCAATTATATTACATTTAGAACATTTCGTATGAATTTCGTTTATTTCCCCGTAAAAATATGTCATCATCCATCCAGAATGATTTTTTATTATTATCATTGATATCATCAAAGTGTTCATTGCGCATTATAAATTTTGATCGGAACGGTTTTATTCCACATTTTAACACATTTTATTTAAAGTATCGACATTTTGTGAGGCCGACAAACCTAAAGTGTCATAAAGATTCGTTCAACAGGGCAATTTATCACGCGGCAATTTTTTTTGCGCGTTTATTTTGTTAAAAACGTTTTTGCACAAAAAAAAAAAAAATACACGAAATGACGTTATACCGTTATATTATAGCCTATATAGCTTTTGGTTTCTATAATAAAAGATAGGTACGTAAACATATTGCCTTACCGACGGTTTTCGCTATTCACGGTGTGCGAATAAAATACGACTTTTTAAATGAAAATAAAATAAAAACCTATATAGCTGGATGGCGCGAAACATTTTTTTTTTTTTTTATTCCATGTGAACTCGGGCGTTTAACACAGCCGTCGTTGCCGAAAAATATTATTGTACTAGGTACCTATACGTATATGGACCGCGGTATACAAAATATTATACGCGTGCGATAACACGGATTTACATTATCTCGTGTGTGGCGACCATGCGTGACTAACTTTAATTAATTAAATTTTTGAAAGGATCATTTTGTGTTTAACAACATCGCGAGTTTAAAATTAAATCTTGAATGCAACAATTTATTACACGTTATATTTTGTATAGCGTACGGTATAGGTATTATATAGTTTCAGCAGCGCACGGAAATCATATTGTAAACTCGAATAATTATAGCCGTTCGAGTGGACGAAAACTCGAATGAATAAAATATGTATAGCCCTCAGCCTAGATTTTACCGTCTTGTTAAATTAAATTACAAATCTATAATGGAAATGATTAACCGTTCCCCGGTGTTTTCACCGTGTTTTAACCATATATTATTATCAGTCAACGTTGAAAAGGGGTAGACACGCGGGTTGGCAAGTATAGAGTAGGTATAGTAGGTAGCCGGTAACAACCGCTCCCCTCCCCCCCCCCCAAAAAAAAAAAACGCACACACTCTGCACATTCTTGAGTGGCAGTGCACGATATGAAATATACGATGTAGTTTTTCGGAAACGTCGAAAACAATCAAAACGAGTGGTTTCCACTGTGCGGACGGGTAGTATAGGTAGGTACACGCCCGAGGGGTTATCGTTTATCGGCAACGGTGTATAGGTGTATACGGGGAAAAGTGGCAACAGTTAACCCTACGATTTGTCATTAGTCATGACATATTGTAGACCGCGCGGTACGACGTGCACTGCAGGTAGGTAAGTATATTATTATATATACCTACCCCCACCCCCCCCCATTAACTATATACGGTCGCGGTGTTTGGAAAAACCAAAACCAAAACGGCCGGATACACAAACATCGAATATTTTCGATATTTAACGACGTTTAGTGTTCCCGGGCGTGCACTCTGGATAGCGCGAATTTGATCGCTATAATTTATAAACACGTGATAAAAAAAAAAATCATTTTTACACAAAACATTATATTTTTTTGTAAACGACCGTTTAATTTTCACTTTAATTCACGTAATTATAGTAGGTATTAGTGGGTACCTATACAGCACTACCACAGAATATACAGAAGGGAATGTTGTTAAAAATTACACGGGTTCTTATGGCCGCCCGAAAAAAGGTCGGACGTACTGTAAATTCATCAGGGGTACTAATAGATATGTAATACCTATTTTCTTGTCTTCAAACATTTTTGGTCACACTGTCTCATAAAATATATAGTGAGTTTTCATTTAATGATAATAATTTCTAGATATGTTTACATTAGAAATGCTGATATCCATAGACATTTTATATTCATTATCAGTATGACCAAATACCATAGAATAATGGGAATTTCATACACTGTTGAATTTAGAGAATTTAGACATTTTTCAATATGTCTGCGATATATTCCATTCTGTATATTCTGTGGCACTACGTTGAATATAAATACATTTATTAATATCGTGACCACATTATAACCGAAATCATTAGAACCGAATGTAGTGTACGAATATATAGTAGTGGGCGGATTTGAATGACGAGCAATGTTTCCTATTATCTCCACAGGATTTCCTTCTTTTTTTTTACATTTTTTTTTCGGCCTTAACCCCATTATTTTCTTCATTCTCAGACGAATGCTATATGCTATTCTTCGTACCTTTAAATGCCTTTTTTCTCTATAAACCTAAAACAATATATTAGGTATATATCTGGCTCTAAACTTTCCATAAAATTATTCATTTCCTATTTGGGTTCCCAGCCATGTTGGAATTTCAGGCAATGAAACAGCCTACTGTCTTGCTAAATGTTCCTCATAAAACTCTATCCTTCCTGCTTTTGAAAAAATGCATAGATTTCTTCTAATGCAATCCTAAGCTATCAGTCCCCCTAGTTTTAAAATTTCAATCTTCCCAGACATAAAACTACTTTTTTCTCTAACCTTCGTTTCAGTCATTTTCTTCTCACATTTTACTCTTTCTAATTATCCTCGAATTCGGATACTTTTTGCACTCGACAATATGACGAAGTGATTGTAACGTCCGTCATATTATTTTTGATTGTTATTTTTTCGTCACATAACAAATGCATTCTTCTTGTTTTTCTCATTTTAATTATTCCTTTCTTACAATAGAACTTTTATTTAATTCTACTGTTGGGTAAGTTGCTTTTAAAAAGCAATTTAATTATATTACAAGCAGTTACATTTCCTTATTACTTCAAAAGTAACAAAGTTACAAAAATGCAAGTTAATTTTATTTTTGTTTTATGAAATGTTTACAGTGGTACCTAATAGTTTTCACATTTGAGGATCGTCAATGTTCGTGGGAATATCTAATTACAGAACTGAACCGTGAATTCAGATTTGACAGTAAAATTTAATGTTTTCATTATTTTCTTGGTCATATATAATTTATAATAATATTATGAACAATTTGTAACTTAAAAATTTGCGTTACTTCATGAAAATTACTTTTAAACAGAAATTTAATTTAATTTGAGTAATTATACATTTTAGATTCTGAGCGTAGCGAGGAAACTATTGTGGTTTTACAATGAACTGTATATGTTGAGTTTGTTTATTTTTTTTTTTTCTGTTAACAAAATTTTGACCAGAAGGAGTCGATGAGATGCATTGGCGTTAGTATGATATTGATAGGAAATCGGCTCTAGATAGTACCCTAACTAACATAGTATTTTTCGATTTTCCCAGTACAAAGACTATATTTCCTTGTGAAAGAAGAAAAACCTAGACGACTACCTACCATACGGCGTGTATGACTTACACTATATACATACTTATAAATTTTAAAATATCTAGTAGCGACACTATAATATTATTATGGGATTTATATTTTGTTATAATATTTGTTGGCTACTAAAGTGCGATTTTCCAGTTATTGGAATTCAACATATAGTGTGTATCTGGCTAAAACAAATGGCATGTTTATTCGGATAATGTACTATAATATATACTGAAATAATATACAATGTACGTATGGTAACATTATAAAATTTAAAAATAAACTGTTTTCCAAAAGAATAAATCGAATTAAATTATATATTTTTATTTAAGTATATATATTGTGTAAATTTCCTCACCACCTTAGCTAAAATAATGAAACCTTAAAAGCATGAGGTATTACACATGGCGCGTTTTTTTTATAGTGGTATCCCCGTTAAGGCCTAATCCACTTAAAGTGCAGAGTCTCAATTATTTAGAAAACGAAAGATATAAAATGAATAAATTTAAAATAAAAAAAAAAAAACAATATTTGATACAGTTGACCATAAAGTACTTTTCAGTATATTACCTAAGTTTTCGTATGATTAATGAAATACTTAAATGGGTTTCCAGATACTTGAGTACAGAACAAAAATGGTTACAATTAAACGATAATGTACTAGGGTATAACTAAAAATGAATTGTGGAATACCTCAAAGAAGTGTCTTGAGACTTAAAATGTGTGTAAACAGTGTACCTACGCAATTTGAAAATTAATTGATACAGATGATAATTAATTGTTTATTGTTTTCCGATACATGGGTCAAAAATTTAATTTCTAAAAAAAAAAACTTTAGATTTTGATAAAACCATCATTATTAGCTTCTTTCAATTATAATAATTGGTCCGGTTAATTCTTTTGAAAAATAACAATTTATAACTATAGTCTATAATAATAATTAATATAACGTCAATATGTTCAAAATTAAACAAATAAGTAAAGTGAGATATTTACGTCTAATATTTGATTATGAAAATATTAAATGGTACCTACATCTATTTACGAAAGTTATGCTAAAATTATATTGTTTAAAAAAATGATTTCTTTCATTTAATCCTTTAAAGTTATTTAATCCTCCAAATATTACGAAGCCTCTACAAATACAAAAAGAAAAAAAAAGAAGAAAAATTTAATTCAGAAAAAAACCATTAACTATGTCTATGTGTAATAAAAAAATATTTAATTCTTATAAATATTTAACAAAAAAACAGCACTTGTGTTGACAATGACACGAATTTAAAGTCGGTAGACGAGTAGATGTCGGTATAAATGTATACTCCACGCAGAATGAGATGAAATAAGAACCTATGGACGTATGGTGAAGCCTTGGTATAGGCACGTGAAGTTCATGTAGATAACACCGATAATAATTATCGTCATCAAAGAGTGTTAAATAATTGATAAGAAAAATTTCAAAAGTGAAACATGGAAGTTCAATTAAAAAAAAAAAAGAAATCATCGAAATAAACAAAAATGGTACCTACTCTTAAAATATTTACAAAATATGTAAAAAAAAATGTATTTATACACAAATATTTAAAAATTAGTACGAATTTAATCAAAAATTCATGAAATGGATTTATATCTTACCGAAATTCGATTATTAATATTAGATAAAAAATTGAAATGAAAAATCGTGGATCTAACAGTAAATGAATAAAAAACCAAGGTAATGGAATTATTGGGAAACGACCATGAAATATTTGCAGTGGAAGGACTGATTTTTGAAAAAGTAGACCACTTGAAATACCTTAGAGCTACCATCAAGAGTAATAACGACTGAAGCGTAGAAATAGTAAACCGCATACCCAAAGCGGAAAAGGCTTATTATGCATTATTAAAGTTTTTCAAATCCAAATTATTCTCGAAAAGGACGAAATTGAGACCATATATGGCTGTAGTTAGACCGACGCTGACGTATGGCTGAGAGGTGTGGACGATAACAGCGCAAATGTAGAAAAGGTTATTAATTTCTTTCGAGAATAAGGTATTGAGAAGAATTTCCGATGCGTTATGTGATGATGAATTGGGGTAAACGCAGAAATTCGAGAAATTACACAAAGTACGAATGTAATCAACTACATAAAGGCACAACGATTACAATGGTTCGGACACGTTATGCGAAGGGATGAAGCAAAGGCTGTGGTGAGGGAACCCATAGAATACCAACCAAGTGGGAAAAGACCGAGGAAGCGATGGTTCGACGGGGTAAGTCGGAATTTAAGAACATTAGACGTAGGAGATTGTAAAGATATTATCCAGGATAGGGAAAGATGGAAGGTTTTGACGGTGACTCTTGGAGAGTTATAAAGCCGAGAAGAAGAAAAAGATAAAAAATTGAAATTACAACAAAGTCCCGTTATCTACTTATAAATGTTACTAGGTAACTGATAATATTTATAGCCCATACGTACCTACTAAATACTTCGGCTAAATTAAACTTGTTTTACTTAATGTTTAACTCATCTTAATTAAAATATCTATCACTTATCAGTGCCGCAACAATTGGACGTGCAAGATGTGCGTTGTACACGGGGCCCCTTAAACTCTTAAGCAGTGATGTTCCCACACATTTTTTTGAGAGTATACTAACCGCTAAGTAGGAACGAGCCAAAGACATATTTCTAGGGGGAGGGGGGTGCCGACTAAATTCCGAAATACTTCTAACATTCCTTGAAATAAGCATAAAAAAAAAAGGTCATCAACTTTCTGTTTTTGACTACTGAGCTGAGTGTTGGGGAGGAGGGGGGTGTAACATTCTCCTCTTAGTTTCGTCCCTGCTATTAAGTACTTAAGTCCAAAACATGAACATTCAATATTAAACATATATTTTTCTTATGATTTATAAGAGTAGATGCGAGGATAAAGGTGAATTTCGATAGTATGAAAAATAATGAAATAATTAAAAGTACTTTAAATAATATTTCTTTTTAAAGTGGGAAAATGAATACATATAAATTCCAAAAATAAACTTATTTACAAAAAATAAAAATAGACTGAAACTTTTGAGGCCTTTCTTCAGTACTTGTGTTTTTTTCCTTTGCGTATAACTTGAGATCTGAGAGTATACGCAGTATACCCATGATTTTTCAAAAAAAAAAAAAAAAAAAATCATCATCATTTTTTGATTTTCATCAAAAAAATCATGAGAATATAAGGCACATATGGAGTATATCCTATGGGAACACCACTGCTCTTAAGGGCCCCTTCAAATTGAGATTCATGATTGAAAATTCGGATGTATAGATTCCCCATAACTTTTTTTTAAATGATAACCATATGATTTTTATTAAGACGACAACAAAGTATGTGATTTATTGTTTTATCATAAATTAGTGATTACGTGTTCTCGATTATGAACCATTATTTTTATTTTAAACAACTATAGTACGGTCCCGGATTATTTTTTTTTCTCTGATAAAAATCCTCGCTCGGGTCTCAGGTTTAATAGTTGCGGCACTGATAACTATAAAATATAATCTAAATGGAATAGGATCACCGTGAAAATTTGTCGTGCAGGCGTTGGTTGAACATTTTCTCGGTGACATAATACCCTCAATGGACATCGGCCGTCAGTATGCTCCATCTCTCCATGTCCTGAGCTTTCCACAACAATTCCACTGACGTCTGTCCAGTCCGTTCTGCGGATATTCTGCATTCATGATGTACAGGCACGTCCACGACCTCGTTAACCGCTTTCCATATTTTTTTTTTTAAATAATTAATGCCGAATAAAATTATTTTAGGTGTTTAACGAAAAATTATTTAAAGAACGATGTTATTATTTTGAAAAATGTTAAATAATCGATTTATGAAAACACTTAAAAAAAAAAAAAAAACACTCAAAAGTATACAGGAAATAAACTCGGAATTTTTGAATTCAACAATTTGAACGAAAATTAAAAATAACAGACACACACATTTCGTTTGTTTAAATATTTTTCGATTAGATACTATTACTATTCTAGTCAGCCAGCATAGTGTTTTTTTATTTATTTTTTATTTTTATTATTATTATATTATTGTGTATTGGCCAACAATTTCTTAAATATAATATCATATACGATATACCTATATTAAAAATGAAACTAAATTTCTGCTACTTTTTTGCACGGAAATAAATAAGTAGATATAATTTTTTTTTTGTTACACTCTTAGCTCCGATAATTTTTTTTTTATCTTTCAATTAAGCTTCGCTCAGAATCGTTTTATCGAAAATAAAATTACTTTCATATTAATTAATATATCCACTACCAGAATACTACTCGATGAGGGAAGTGCATCGGCTCCCTATACTGACCGGACTATATTTAATTATACATTTTATTCGAAATAATAAATAACGCAATTACTATACTGCGTAGTAATTTAAAAAAGTAATCGAGTTACAGTAACTTGTATATTTAGTGAGTTATTTATTATACAGCATCACCTAATTCTCGATTTTCCACTGTAGTTTTCGTTCGTGTCTCCTTTATTCTTGAATCTGTACAATGTTATAGTAAATTATAATATTTATTATTTATTAATATATAATAGGTACAATAATAATAAAATTATTCAATAAAAAGATTATTCACGTTTTGAATGAAGTATTTTAGAATGTTGTCGGAATAAAATTATGCGGCAATGAAACATTTTCCGAATTTTTAGTCGGCAAACTATATAAATTATTAGGATTTTAGTCGGCAAAATAGGAAAAAGTGAATTACCATTTTTTATTTTATTTATTTTTTGCTTCGAAAAGTAGTATTATAATGTTTTTTTTCACATTTCCACTCCCCTAAAAATCTTTTTTCTGTACGTATATATACTTGAATGTACGATTTGAAACATGAGGTTTCTATGAAAATTCCTAATTTGTCCTCACAATACGCTCATAAATAGTAAAATATACTGAAATAATAGTAAGTTGTTATTACTGTATTTATAAGTACTTAGTTTATATACATTATGGGTTCTCATCGAACAATAAAACTATCTTTTACAAATGTTTGACTTTATAATATTATTGTTAGTGTTTCGAATTTTCATAATGAATTAATAATTATTGTTTTTCCACAAAAATGTCTGATTTAAAAGTCAATATGTATAAATAATGGAAACTTACATTTTGATGGGGTTAGAACCATTCTACTCCTCCAAAATCGCATTTGTGTTTTGTGGGGAATGGGTAATATACTTTTACCCCTTCCTCTTAATCATAAACACAATATTGATTAACTCTATTCCATCACCCTACATATTTCACTCAAGAATACGTTTATCTTTCCCCTTTAATAAACTTTTTAAATTAAAAGATTCGCCTTCGGATACACAGTATAATAAAATATAAAATAACGATTATTACACTAGCCCAGCGCATATGTTTAAATTAATATTAATTAATAGATATTTTTTTAAAATTCATTTTTCGTACATAATACTATTTCAGTATTATCAACGAAACGTCAATAATATACCTATTTTTCTGTATGAAAACTATTCATTATAAACTAACAATACCTAATTACATTATTATACGCAATACAAACAATAATCAATTATGAATACCATTTCACCTAAGTCAACTTCACACTAAGTTTCTATCAAAGTTATGTCTTAAGCTGAAGTCTTTCAGTTTGGATAATAGCGAATCGTGTAACTTTTGCCCATTGTTCGGGCGACTTTCTTCAGGACTTCTGAAAATGCGGAAAAATCTCATTATTTTATTCAAATAAACAAATAATATGTATATATTATAAATAATAAGCTTCTCTGTGCGTATTCGGCGGTTTAAAGCTGCTCAGAGTTTCGTTCGATTCGTCCTTTGTCATTACACAATTTTCCCAGAAAATCGTTTACAAACTATCAATCTCATTATTACGGACCATTCGATTTCTATTATGCATTTATTGTGTGTAATAGCATTACTCGGGTTGTCTCATTCAAAGGTTCCGATATCTCTTTATCGATATTGATAAAACTGAATTGAATATTTCTCCCCCCCCTCCACCCCTCAAAATTAATTAAATTTATCAAATTCATTGTGTACTGAAATCCTATTTTGTTTTTACATTTGTTGAATTCTGCAACAATACAACCGTTAATGGTCAATTATATCGGCGAGTTGGTGCATTTTTCCAATAACGGAGAAGCCGTGATAAATGAAAAACGACGAATTACAGGTAGGTTTTGCGTTCTTCACGCCGATATGACATTGAACGTGTCAAAAATAAGAAATAAAATACACCGATTTTATCGTAATTTATGGAATAATCATTTAAGCATTTATTATCGCCAACAATAATAGTATGATCGTTAAAATTCGATTTTCAAACGTTAATTTAGAACGTTCGCGTATAAATGGCGGAAAACTATATTGATTTTTAAAACGATTTGTTCGAGTTTCGTTTCGGGTATAGATAGGCGCCGCAGTTAAATCACTCTGAAAATTCCACGTCGAAAGATACGCGATTAAGTGAACGCAAATGGTACTTTGGACAGATAACTTTTTCAAACGATCGGCGTTTCTAACGATCATTCGAAACGTTATACCAAACACCGAGTGTCCAGTCCGTATAAAACACGTTTTCGGAACGAGTCGATTTATCGTGCGGTTTTTAAACAATATAATAACACAGAATATACAGAAGGGAATGTTGATAAAAATTACACGGGTTCTTATGACCGCCCGAAAAAAGGTCGGCCATACAATAAATTCATCAGGGGTACAAGAAATGTAATACCCATTTCCTTGTTTTTAAACATTTTTGGTCACACTGTCTCATAAAATATATAGTGAGTTTTCATATAATGATAATAATTTCTAGATATGTTTACATGAGAAATGCTGATATCCATAGACATTTTATATGTCTATGTTGATATCACAATGCCACGCTTCATTATCAGTATGACCAAATACCATAGATAAATGGGAATTTCATACACTGTTGAATTTAGAGAATTTAGAAATTTTTCAATATGTCTGCGTTATATTCCATTCTGTATATTCTGTGGTAACAATAGGTATATTAGCGGCCCACAAGCGTACGTTCTCGGCCTCTTGGTTTTGAGATTACAAAACCGTGAAAGACCGAGACCGTTCGTTAGTGGTGTAAGAACACAGTCGCTTTTCAGCAGTCTCCGATGCGGTGCATCGGTGATGTGCACTTTAAGAACAGACTATATAAAATCTTGACAGGATTTATGACAGTTTTCGTTGGAATATTGCAGAATATACATGATAGATTTTTCAACGTCCCCCCCCCTCCCCGTTATTATTCATTTTATTTTTTCATTTAATTTTATTGCGTTAAGGGAGTTTTTGCACAACATACGTTAAAATGTTCAATTCTCATAATATTATTGTTAATTATATTATGCAGGTATATAACATAATATGAATCTTTAGTTTTTGCCTTACTATAATTATTATTAATCTCTCGTATATGATATTTCAAACGAAATGATGCATTTTTATTTTCCTATCAATAATAATATATACAATAACTAATACCTATAATATAATATTATATATTAGGTACCCAGTGCCGGATCTAGGGAGGGGGGGGCAAATCGGGACGCTATTATGATGGGAAGCAAAATGTAAAAATATTTAAACAACTTTTCATCCCGCTTTTGGAAGTGGGGAATGAAGATCCCATTGATCATTTTTAATTTTTAACAGAAATTTTGGTAGAAATTATTGACGAATGACCTTTTCTTTTTCTTTTTTTTTGCTCATTCAAATTTAAAAAGAGGCGCTAAAATTATTTTTGCTCCGGGCGACAAACTCTCTAAATCCGGCACTGTAGATACCTGTGGCTACTAATTTTCTTTAACATTTTAAGTTTATCAGTTTACAATGGACGAGGATTTATTTGTAATGTAGACTATGATAAACTAACATCGATAGATATGTATACTAAAAATGTACTAAATAGTATATTTATAACATCTAAAAACATAGACTTGTATACGTCGTGGTTGTGAACGTTGTATCCGACAGTTCTGGACCGTCCGTTTGTGGGCTTCTAAGTTAAAAACTGTCGATATTTCTCTGTTACCCGCAATTAACAGTTTTTTTTATCATTCCACATATCTGGGAGGTTGTTCTGGAAATGTGAGAACGATAACATTGAGTGGAATGAGATAAAATATACATACTTTGATGATTTGGAGTGTGAAAGCGGTGAATTGGTTGACATGCATTTCTCCAGAAATCTGGGTGTTTTGGAAACGAGTGAGTGAAATGAATTACATTAATGGGATCGATGAAACTAATGAGATTTCACCGAAATAACCACAAAAATGACTACAAAATCTCACAATGAAATAGGTCCCGAGATATGCATATATTTTTAAACCTTTTTTACGTTATTGAATAGACAGTACCTCGGGACATATTTGTGGTTATATTTTTAAACCTAATACCCGCCAATGCCCTTACATAGAGTTATGACATAGGTAATTACTAATATTTTTTAAATGACATTGATATTTAATGTTCCGAGACACAGAAGAGTCTACATCAACGTTTGAGTTAAGTTACAGATACCTACTTAATAATTAGCATGCTATATCGTATCAATGTACTACCTATGGAATATATAAATATATACGTTATAAATTGTTTCAGAGTTGCCGAAAATCCGTTTTTAATTAGTGACTATGAATTTAAGAAGCTGTTTAGATCATCCAAAGCCTGTGTAAGGTATATACCTAATAAATGAAGTTCGACCATCAAGCGAAATGAACGAAACGAATGAAATGGACCAAAATAATTATATTTATTCTCAAACATCTCACTTATCAAAGGGCACCCACCCGAGTATAATGAAAACTATGATAAATGTATATTTTTCATTATGATTATTTGATTTTAAATACACAAAGTATTGGTAACATTTTTAACTTTATAACATTTCGTTACACGTTTGTAGATTAAGTTATTAAAATAACTACTTTTTGAAATGGCTTTCTTCTTCTTCTCCTTCGCCTTCTCTCCCAACTATTTGGGGTCGGCCACCCTGGTCCTACACTTCCACTTAACTCTATCTCCCGCATCTTCTTCACTTACTCCCACCTTCCTCATATCACTCACCATTA
>JAIPRL010007799.1:0-22229 GCA_025469235.1 Pemphigus obesinymphae
GCCATTACGGCGCTGTATGTTTATAGCCAATTCTGACCCCTCCTTCTCTATTATTTGATAGTTTTTATAAATATTATTGTTTTTTCTCTTTTGTTATTAAGTTGTTAGATTTTAAGCAAATTATAAGCGTAATAATGTAAAATTTTAATGTACAATACCAAACTGGGCACATGCCCGTATTATATTATTAAATAAATAAATAAATAAATAAACTTAAAAAAAAAATCAATACTCAACGACTGAACATATTAAAAAAAATTAATACCTAGTAAACGCTTTTAAGTTTTAATATAGAGGCTACCTCATCGAAGGTTTAACTGCAAATATGTTCATGTATTATTGTATTATTTATTATTTGTACACCCATTATGTATTATATTTAAGACTATTGGTCGTTTAAATGAAGATGTCCATTTTAAATTTCTAATTAGCTTAGACACCTTATATAGTTATATCCCTATTTTGTCTTTCCATCTGTCCATAGTTACTAGTACTTTGTTACGATTATTGATTTGGTTTCCAAATACTTATAGATATTAATTGTTTTACAATATTCTTATTACATAGTTACGAGGAACATTGTTGATTTGGTTACTAGGGTGATAGATATTATTCGTTTTGTTTTACTTTATTTTTTATATTATTGTTTAACATATGTTTAGAAACTGTGAATTTAGCTCACTAGCAAAATGGGCATTCTTAACTGTTTTTTTTATTTGTTTAGAATGACATGTTTTATTTTCTATTTGGATTTCCTAAAATTAAAATTTAATTCAAATCCCAAATAGTAATGTCCCGCTCCATACACACATAACATAATATTATGTGTCGTGTTGTTTTTGGAAATTTATATTTATATTGACATGTTTCATGACCATAAGCCTCATATTATAGTTCGTCTAACCATATCGTAATTGTTCAACAACGTTTCGAATAATAAAACCAACTGAGTTTGAATACCCTCAAAGTCGTATTATTATGTGTAGAGCTATACAGTAATTATTTATGAAAGTGTCTGGGAAGAAAACAGGAGAGGCTAAGATATTTCTAAAAGAAAGTGTAGGTATATAATATACAGCTCTAAAAAATAATAGTTCACAACTTAAGTAATATTTTATAAAAAAATTAGCACGAAATGACGATAAATCCGTAAAAAATAGAGTATTTTTTAAAAAGTGTAATTTATTAATTAAAATACCCTGCAAATTAATAATGCCCACTCACCCTATCGTCCTATAAGTGTCAAGACTATCTACAAGATGTGTCGGTTTTAATTAATTCGGTCGAATACATTAATTTAATTTTGTATAAAATATTATCATTTTCAATCGGTTTGATGTATTGTATAAATATTAATACTAACATTTTAACCAAGTAAATTATTTTTCTTTTGACTCAACTTATTTAAGTTAATCAAAATCAAGAGTGTCTTTTAAGTTTTAACTTATTATTCTCTATATTTACTATCGAGATACTTTTCGATATTTATTATTTACCCTATCCAAGCACAACAAAATGTTTTATAAATAGGTACGTCATGACTAAACGACTCAGCCCAGATTTGTATGCATTTACATACTAATTTATTTGTATTGAGTGTATCCAGTAAGAAAAATGGACGATATTTTTAGTATAAATTGCATAGAAAAAAGTTATTTTCCATAATGTTAATATACATATACCATATGCATAGAGTTTTGCGTATTTAAGCACATTTCATAGAAAAGTCATTAGAGTAAATTTTTTTTATAAATATTTATTTATATTTAAAATAAAATCTTATAAAAAAAAAATTACAAATATTGTTTGTATACAAATGCATGATTTCAAATCGATATATTCAAATAAATTGTTTTGGAAAAATGTTTATATTGGCTATACTGTCCAGTAAAAGTTTTGATTTGCTCACGTATATATTAAATATTATATATATATATATACGAGTATATATGATTTTACCATAAATAATATATAACTTAAATAATATACAATATACGAGTACAGAACCATAGGCTGTCTCATTAATATATTATTTTGCGGCCATCATTAGCAAAGAGTCACCTACTAACATACTTCATAATATTACACTATTTCAAGAATAGTGACACAACTTAAAACTCTCTATTTTCAGTGATTAACGTTTTAAGGTTTTAAATACTTCCTATAAATTCAATGTATATTCGATTTCAGTAGCGCATCCGAAATTTTTTCTTTCATTATACCTATGTAAAATGTAGAAACATTGGCTTAAATAATAAATAGTTTATTCTATGTGCGTGATAATAATTACACCTATTGAAAATGTTATAATAATTGAATTACTGATAACTGATAAGTGAATATAATTGATATTATATAAACTCACATTTACTCCACGATTGACAACCAATATTGTAATTATTTTAAACCATGGTTACAACAATGGTATTTCACTATAGGTATGGAAAACACTGTCGATGCAAACACAAATAGTTTTTATACCTCCATATTTAAGATATAACAATGGTAAACACTAAACTAAACCCGGTATGGTCCATATAATATGGTGGTATGGTTTTGGATCTATCATAACAATTCGTTTTATAGAGGTACTATTTAACGTTGAAAAGTATTTAACGTGTAATTTAGGTTTATCATTTGATAATTTGTTTTTTTTTTTTAATTGTATTGTTAATAATTGTGTTTTCATTTTTTTAGTATTTCAATTATTTTAATTTTAAGTGAAAACGAACGGCAGTAAGTAAATTGGTTTTGTGCTCACTTGGAGACATCTACCATAGCAAACCAACTTATTTCCTCCATTCATCAAGTAAAATTTCAATTAGTCTTAATGATATTAGCAAAAATATTTGTAATAAGTGCTCCTTTAAGCAAATTTCTTCAAACTGAAAATTTAGATTTAGAATCAGCTCTAAATTTTACCGATAATACTCAAACTATTGTAAAATAAATCCGTGAAAATATCGAAACTGAGTTTCATAATATATTTAAAAAAGTTGAGTATGCCTGTTCTAATTTTGGAATTAATATTTGTTTTCCAAAAACAACAACTCGTGGTAATGTATTTACAAATGCAAAGGAATATTATACAGTTTCAACGTTTATTCCGTTTCTTGACAATTTCGTTACATAACTAGATGATAGATTTCTTGAACATAGGGCCAAATTAAAATGTTTTAACTGTCTGTTACCAAAACCTGGAAAACAAATATCTGAAGAAACTTATGAGGACTTCAAAGTTATTTACAGTTTTTATATTGACATATTATATGACAATAGTAATTTGATTACTAGCTTAGTAGTATGTTATGGTGAGCTTCAGTTATGGTATAATAGTTGTGAATTCACCAAAAACAACTTTAACAGAACAATTTTTTCACTGCAATCCAGATTTTTACCCAGTAATTACAAAGTTATTACAAATTCTAATTACACTACCGACCACAACATCTACCGGAGAGAGATAATTTTTTACATTGCGTCGACTTAAAATGTATCTTCGAAATACTACAGGTCAAGTAAGATTAAATGGCTTAGCAATACTCAATATACACCGAGATATCCATATTGATGCACAAATGGTAATCGATGAACTGGCAAAAACTTCATAAAAAAAATTAAATATCTTGATTTATTTTTTATTTGTTTTGTTCTTTTGTTTATTTTAATAATTATTATTTAATTTATTTTTCTTGTAGATAAAAATATGTGTACACACATATTTACTCACATATGATGATGTACCTACGGTAAACATTTAAATTTATTAATAAACTATTTAAATATGATACAAAATGTTAATGTAAATTATAAAGTGTATGATATTTGAAGCACATATATTAATATATGTAGGTGCAGGGTATGTAGTATGTTCCTATTATATAGCATTTATTCATATTATCTAGTGTATATATGTATAAATTGTAACCTCCCTCAAAAAAAAAAAAAAACAAATTTCCTGGTTGCTCCACTGTTCGATTTTTATAAAAAAAATTTTGATTTATGACACTAATCGGGTTCGAAAATAATACAATAACCACATCAAGAATAATGTCACAACTCAAAATGTAAAAATATTTCTGAGTTGTGTCACTATTCTTAAAGTAGTGCTATATGTACTATTTGCACACGAGTCGACCTTTTCAGCCGAATTCAATGATATCAAGTAATCAACCTATGATCTTTGATATCAACGATCAATTTAACTTATTATAAGTTAAATTATACTTATTCTGCGATTATGCGCATATGTCAGCTACCACGAAGGTACCTAACAATGGATCACATATAAAATCATCATTGCTTTATCCATTGTATACGATTTAAGATAGGTAATGGATTATGTAAAGATAGGAAAGAATTTAATAAGCTGCACATGATGCGTCGTATATTTTATAGATGTTATATGTTTTACTTATTTATATTGTTATTTTCCTTCTTATACTCTGTAGTTATAATATCAATATATTATCTATATCATATTAAAATAATACAAATTATGAATAATTGTTTAAAAAAAACATATTTGTACATTATTTGATGACTCGAGAAAGTTATTTTTTAACATTTTTTCTTTTAAAATTAAAGTAAAAAATTTTTATAAAGAATGTCGCTGCATATGTTTTTCGTAAGGGCATATTTTTGAATATTACTTTAAACATTTTAAGCGAATACAAATTTAGATTTCAGTCATAATAGTATCTACTACTCCAAAGTAATTTTCAAGTTGTACCAAATTATAAATACATATTTAAACCCAGACTCGTTTTTAGCGCCCTATTAATAGGTAGGTAATAAAATTAAATTGTTTGACAAAAACTTAAAAAAAAAATCTTTTCTATTTTACCAATATCCGAAATTTAAGTTTGACGTTAAACAATGTGATAGCAATATGATATAATAATATGTATTCATAGCACGTGCATTTTGTAATATGTTAATTATTGCACGACGTTAAACTGGTCTTAAAAAAATACGCGGAGTGACTACAAATCCTCAAATAACTATTAGCTGCTAATTTATTAACATTATTATTGTGTATATTTTTCTGTTTAAACGATCGGTAATTATTACTGTCGGAGAAATAAATGAGTCCAACGTAAAGACATTGTTCGTAATGACAATAATAATTTATATAAGAAAAAAAAAATAATGAGTGTTCTCCTTCAGGATAAAAGCCTGAATTATTATAACTCACGACAATGTACAATAATAATATAAGAAAAGCCCCCCCCCACGTTAAGACCGAATTTCTTCTCGTTCCCTTTTATTTTATTTTTATATTTTTAGCATCCAATTATTTTCAACGAGTCTTGAGAACGATTAGATATCACAAAGAAAATTAAACAAAATGTCAGTAATATATGTTGGTTAAATAAATACAAAAAAATTTAATTACGTTTAAGATTGCAGACGATAAGAATATTTGCAGTACCGTTCAGTAATTTTAGTGAAACCTTTATACGCATTATAGTACTGGTATCAATGGGACCGGAATAAAATTGTCTGCCATTAAGTGGTTTACTATTACGCACTTACGCGATATTGTACCTTAGATGCAAATGACGTAATTAGGAGGGACTATGAGTGTAGTGGCCCGTGTGCTCCATTAATATAAAAAAATTATTATTATTTATTTTTTTTATTTTTTTTTTTTATTATTATTAAATTTGTAGCTATTCTATTCAATATGAATTATAGTTAAAAATCAACTTTAATACGAGTAAATATACTATTCAGTGTATAACTTATTAAAATATAATATATTATGGTTGATAATAAATCTATCTCTTTAAGTATGTGCATAAATTGAAAATTATCAAAAATATTTTTCATAGTAGATAAATGACGTAATCTCAATCTCATTCGCCTACTTTATAATATTAGAGTATATCATAAAACTGTTTCAATTCAATTGCAATATAAAAAAGAGCCCGTCAGTAGGGAGTGGAAGCACTCCCCTTGTGGGATGTCAATAGGGATAGATGCACTTCGCTACCGGTCAGGGTAATATTGATGGATGTATTGCATTTGTATGCAATTATAAATTATTGCATACAATAAAACGAATCTGAACGTAACTTCGATATAGTATACATAACTCTTAATATTAATTATATACTCAGTAGGTACCAACCTATGTTTAACATTGATTTAAACATGTGACCTAAAAGTGATAAGTGTATATTGAGTACTAGATCGAATTTTACGTACTGTGGCATGTGCGTACTGTCTCAGATTATATTCATATAATCTGTGGTACTGCATCACTGTTATATAGAAAATTAGTCAAATTTATACTTAGCACACTCTATGTTAGCATATTATATTCTATAACAATAAGTTTTGATTATAAACGCTGAATAAGTATAAACAATATACTATATATGTACATTATAATCAATGTATTATATGACAATTATACATGTGGTAATCACAAAACTAAAGCAGGTATATATTTTATTCCCGTCTTTTTTTTAAAACAAAATGTAGATGGAAAAAGCAATGATTTCATAGGTGCAAAGTCACTATAGGGCATGCGCGAGAGGAGCGAGTACCAACTAGATGCAATTTGCTAGCGGAAACCGGGTAAGCTTGTAAAGATCGGAGCACTCTTTCTGGCAGTAAATTTGTTAACAGAGAAAAAAATAATAAACATCATTGTAAAACCAATAGCTCCCATCGCTACGCTCAAAATCTAAAATACTTTTTTACTTTTAATTTAGTTCAAGTAATGCACGACTAACGTTATATTAAATTTTTTCAGGTTTTTAAATCTCATTTTACCAACTATTTGGACTTAAATAACTCTAAATTGATATTTCGTCCAAAAAAATTTAAATGACTATAAAAAAAAATTGTGACTACAAATTTTCGAGATTTTTTGAATGTAATCAGTTTATCGTATATTTAACATTAAGTAAAATTTACAGCCTTTATAACCCAAAATTACCCCTTTTAGGACTTAAAAACCTCTAAGTGTAAAATGTCAATAAATATGCAAAAATTAAAAAAAAATTAAATTAATATGAATGCATTACTAAATTAAATATTCGAGATTAATATAGATAATTTCAAGATTTTCAAGTCATTATTTTCGAAATTACGAAGAAACGAAAAATCTCGATTTTACGAAATCGTATATTTGCCATTTTTCCATCAACTTTTGGTAGTTTTTCTTTATACATTTAAAAACTATTGGGAAAATCGAAACTGACTTGTTTAAAGTTAGATGCAAATTGCTACCGGAAACCGGCTAAGCTTTTAAAGATCGGAGCACCCTTTCTGGCAGTAAATTTGTTAACAGAGAAAAAAATAAACATCATTGTAAAACCACTAGCTCCCTCGCTACGCTCAGAATCTATTAGTTAAATTATTGATCAATATAGATATCACTATTATTTCGAATTATAATAATATATCATACTTATTTATATTATGTTTCTAAACATGAGTTTAGAACAACTTATATTTCCGTTATGTCCGTCCGTAGTGGGAAATTTTTTAATTTATTTATATATTATTTCTTGAAAATTTTTTTTTATGATTTGTAATAATCTTTAAATTTAATTTTCCTCTCACGCAGATCACATAATACGTACCTGTGACAGGATACGTTGAAAATTTTGATTTTCAAGTTACGCTACTGATCAGTTGTATGTTGACAATGGATATGATAATACAAGTATAATATTAAAGTATATATTATACTACCATATCCACTAATAACTAGTATAAGTAACACTTGAAAAGTAATAGAAATACTTTACTAAGTTATAAGTATGCTCGAAGACGAATTTAATTTGCTCTAAAAAACCTCTCATCATTCAGGTACCAAATTGTTTAGTGTATTATGCGGTCTAACTTAAATAATATCCGTCGAGTTAATCATTTTAAATTAACGTAAATTTACTTATAAAGAAATATATAGGTATATATTCAAATGATTTATTTATTGAGAAATGTTAACAATAATAATAAAGTATATAATTTATACAATTTGAGTACTTGTGGATTTTCTAATAATAAAATGAAAAAACTGAGTAGTTGACAAACTATTGCATAACAAATTTGAAACTTTACTCAGCGTGCTGTACTTAAATCGAATTTGTAATTTTTTTTTGAAATGAAAACAAATGACTTTCTTAAAATGTTTGTAAGCTAGATACAATTATATAATTACCATTATTTTTCAATCATATATATTACGTAAATATCTACTCAGTGCTCGTATATATATTAAATTAATAATACACTATATAAATTATAGGTGTGAATTAAGGTAGCTAAAACTCTCTAAAACCATCGGTTTCCAAAAATTTCCCAAAACTTAGTTTAAATACAAAAAAAAAAAAAAAATAGTCGGGTCAGCCTGTAAGAAATGAGAGTATTTCGCACGTTGGGTACCTACTGGGTAGATACGGGTAATGAATATATTTAATTTAAAAACGACAAAAAAACGTGTCTGAGAAGAGCTTAATTGTTTCAAGCTTAATTTCATTATGTTCCCGTCTTTTTATTTTAAACAAAATATAGTGTTCCGAGAAGAGCAGAAAATTAACAGGTACGAAATTACTATGAAACATTTATACACCGTATAGGAAGTAATTTTTGTTAAAGTTTAAGGAAACTACTGGAAACTTCGAAAAATCGCATATTCATATTCAAGGTACTAAATAGAATCAATTTGTAAACTCTAAAATTCACACTGTTCCTTCTGGTCAAAAAGTTCCTCACAGAAAAATAAAAATATCAATAAATCTTAAAATCATAAGCTTCCTCGCTCGGCTCAGAATTTAAAATTCTTGAGAAAATATTCTAAAATATATATGTCTACCTATATAGCAATATACTATATATATAATATATATATATATATATATATAATATATATATATACGTCATATACAATAATATAATTTATATTAGGTTATACATATTGAGCAAAATTGTTTTATGTTTACTTTTTGATGAGGATTAGTCAGTGTAAAGCTAAAAAACCAATATTAAACAACATACATTTAGCGCATTACACATACCCCCCCCCCCCGCAATTATTTTAAGTAATGATTCACGAAATGTTATCAATACATGATAATAATTTAGTTGCCATCTGTTGGATTCGGTAAGATATTATTATACTCGTATATAAGTATACACACAATAATGTTGAAATATTGCAGAAATCGAAATCTCCGACGATAATGTATCACGCGTTATGTTGTGCGACGTGCACCGCGTGAATATAGACGAAATAGAGACGATAGAAAATCCCTCGTCGTCGCGATAAAGAAAAAATATTAGGTACACGAGTATAAATTTCAGGAAAAAATATATTACAGAGAGACAAGGAGTAAAATATTTTATAAGATTCCAAATGGAAATAAATCGTTCGAACGGTACACGGAGACGAATGGACATAATATTATATATAGCAAATTGTTCGAGACAAAGAAATTGGAGTATCCGTGTGTATTTATATACCTATCTTTAACCCATATTGATTAATTTATATTATACAGTGTGTGTGTGTGTGTGTGTATTTACTTAAAAAGTAAATCGAACTTTCTTCTACCCCTTAATATACCCAAAAATCCATCAATGTTAACGTAAAAACCGGTAATCGCGTATATCGCGAAAAAATTACGTTTTAGTTAGATAGTACGATATAGTTTTGAACATTGAACACTCTGTATAAATGTATATATATTTTAAAGACACGATGTGTACAATCAGTGCATTAGTCGAGTGAATTTTTAGGATAAAATGCATGTAGATATTGTATATTATAGTAAATTACACGATTATTTTTTTTTTTTTATCCTTTAATGTTTATTCCATGATCTGCAATGGATAACATAATAATATTTAATTCCTTAGTAAAAAAAAAAATGTATATATAATTCTTAATTTATCCCGATTTGTAATACTTGAATATTTAGTTTAACAAAAACAAAATCATAGAGAAATAAGAGAAGAAAGGTGTTAAGTTTAAATTTTCAACAATATAAATCACGAAGATTTATGATTATTTCTGACTAATATAATATGAGACTATCATTATATTATAATTAAACATATCCTGTGATAAAGGAAGTGGTTCGGCAGATATACTATGGAAGAGAACAAGGCTACAGTACACGACGATTTAAGGTTGTAAAATTGATTTTAAATAATAATTCACGCACGTCCGCTATAACATACATCCATTAATTAATCTCGGATAAAAGATATACTATTATTTTTCAGTACGATATGTTTATTGGATTAAAGCCAACAAAAATGAAAAATTGTTTATACGTTTCAAAAAAAGAGGAGGGTACCGGTATGGTACCACCTATAAAACTCGAACATTTCCTCTGGATTCTTATACTAGAACTCGGGCTTTACACTGAAAAATTGTAAACATATTTTAAGAACGCAGAAAGTTTAGATTTTTCAACCATTTGTTTCGTAAAGTCGATAGCGTTTTAATGACCCTGCAACATATGCAGTCTTCAAGATGAGAATTTGAATCACCGATAAAAGTAAATTTGTATCGTAGATATTTTTTATGGTTCTAAGACGATGCAATTGACAGAGTAAGAACATTTGAGCGAATTTAAGTGGCCAATTAAAGCACGTAGAATGACATTTTCCAATGCTAGAACTTTAAACCCATGTTATCCGATGAGACATCTAACAAATTTATCCCGGAAGTCTCGACAGACACATCTTTCCAGAACTAACGTAAACGAGAAAACGGTGACGAAGTTAAATATTTCCTTCAATATTGTTAATGAAAGTTCAAGTAAAATAAAATATATGAATTGCCATCAATTATGAATGACCCTGATTATGTAATGTTTGAAATAACTATAGTAAATTGTAAAATTTTGACTTCAACATTTTACATATGCAATTTATATTGATTTTAACCTTATTATGTGTTATACTATAAAAGTCTTGTTGATTATTTATATATACATTATACTATTTATACTCATAATATAACGATTACTTTAAATTTTATTTCATTAAATAATCGGAAATGTTCGGTAACCAATTAGATAAAAGACTTATTTAAATATTGCATTAGTTTTGACAATAGTGATGACTGTAGTAATATTTTTGATATATTTGAGACAACATACAATTTAAAATAAATTGATTCTTTTTTTTATTGTTTTTATCTGTTAGTATTGTATTTGTTTTTTTTTTTTCAATAATTGAATTGTATTCCAAAACGTTTACTATTGAATTATCCATCTTTTTATTTAGTTTTTCTTTTTCTATATTTTGAACCATAATATATTATTTCGAGGATAATAAATTAATTATTAAACTAATTAAGATGCTTAAATTATTTATATTGTATATTTTATGTCAATAAAAATACACGAAAGTTAATTATGAGTATTAACTAGTGGTAGTCCTTGGTATCCCGGTGGGAAATTCTCTCACTCTATTTCCATCTGAGTAACCATTTTTTCAATTGTACTTGTACATGCATATTAGTAATATTCTCTATTAAAATATAAACAAAAGTAATAAATACAAAATTAGATGAATAATTTACACCATGATATACCCCGATATTATTAATAAATGTTATTCTAATTATTGATTTTTATTTTTATCATATTTCACATTTATATGCTAAGAATAGACAATAGTTATTTTCACATAATAATTAATAAATTACAACTAAAAACGAAATTTTTTATAATAGTGTTAGTGAGTTTTCTTATGGCGATAGTCAAATATTCAACTCGCGACAAGTTAAATTTGCTCGAGAAATCTCCGGTGTCCACGTACGATACATGCGAGTCCTAAATTCGATCGAAAACTTTTATCATATGAATTATGTGATAAAAAGTTGTTTTAGCAAAGTGGTTGGAGAATCTTAATGCATATTATTGTACATATATATGTACACAACCTCAGTTGTGTAATTTAGTTAAATCTAAAAGTTTGTCACAAAAATTTGTCAAAAAATTGAACCGCGTTGGATTTAGACGACTTCGTTGATAATATAATTTAGTTTTGTCTCAGAGGAATTTTATTATTATAATTATTGTTGTAATTATTAATATTTTTATTTTAATACAAATTAATACAATTAATAATGACAATTAATTAAAAAAATAATAATAATAAAAATATATACAATTAATACAATTAATAATTCTATAATTATTGTAAAACAATTATTGTTTTTTTTCTTTGTAAGATATAACGCTAATTGACATTATTAAGTATAGTGTCAATTAAATATGATACATTACAAAGGAATAGAAGCCGATAAGTTAAATTCTAAATCACGACGTATATATTTATACATTATGGAGATATTAAATAAGTTTTAGCGGAGGAATTGATGCTAATCATTAGGTTATACCAAGCTAATAAGAATAAAATACATATGATATTCAAAAATTATAGAATATAATAAAGTAATGGTAATAGAATGATTTGTCAATTTAACCCGACTAATAATATGTGTTTAATCGCGATAAATTTTAAAAAGTTTTAAAAAAAAGTGCTTACTTTGGAAATTATAGTCAAATAACTTAAAAAAAACTTGGTTTTTTAAAAAATTGAGTTAATTGCACTAAAACGTTCAAAATTTACGATTTTTATTTAAATGTACAATTGCTCATTTTTAAAAATTTTATTTTGGAAATTATAATTTTTGAAAAATTTAATTTTTTTCAGTTTTTTCGTATAACTTTCAAAGTAAGTTAAAGCAACATTTTTTTTAACTTATTCAAATTCGGTAACTAAATACATGTATTATAAAAAATAAATAAATAATTTCACATTGGTACTAAACTGCATTTGGTTCATTTATTAAATAATATAAAATACATGAACTTTTTTAATTACCTGTATATTATATAGCACACAACTTCGACTAGAATACTGACATAGAACTTACAATTTTAATTGCAGAGGTTTTTGATTTTTGTTTCTATAATACGAGTATTAAAAAGCCGTTGAAAAATCATGATATTATTAATTAAATTAAAACTGTAAATTGTGTAATTTGTAGATATACAATTCACAAGGAAAGTTTAATAAAACATCAAAAGCAGAAGAATAAAAAATAATTGAAACGTCACATCGAAATCAACGTATATAATTGAGTAGTGCTAACGTGCACGTAATAATTTTTAAGTAAGAAAATTATCTGTTTTCTCTTTTTCGTAATCGTCTTTGCTGCATAGAAATGGTATTTTAATTTCGTATTGAGAAATAATTTTAACTATCAAATTTTAATTTCAAAGTCCTATAAAAAATATTAATAAAAAATATTGGATTGAGTGTTTTTTGCAGTGTATCGTATAAATGCTGTAAACTATATAAATTAACTAAACCTCATTTCGATGTTTTTGAAGAAAATTTAACGAGATTAGGAGAATATCATAAAACATATATTGTACGTCATCAAAGTCAGACAGATAAAATATCGTAACTTTTGTAGTAGATATTTAATTCATATTATATAGAGTATTAAGTATTCTTATTTTTTCGCTCTATATATAATTATTCAAATATTTATAATTTAATTCCTATTTTGGAAACTCGAAATAATTTTTAATATTTAGTAATTCATTTTTAAACACCAGAATTATTCTACACTTGGCATTTACCAAATTGTTATTTAAAATTTTTCAAATAACATTTAAATATTTTTTTTTACATTTTTTCCTAATTATAGATCAATATCCTTTATTATTAAATTTACATTACCTGACAAGGTGTTTTGTATCCGTTCACTACTTATTTCTTTTTCTCTGTCTTTCTGATTGTATCAAACGATATCTGTACATATCTGTACATATGTAGTGTCTAGCTGGCGAATAAAAGCATGTCAAATTTGATTTTTTTCGTGGACAGACATTGAAGTGAAAACGGAATATGATAAGCGACTAGGAAACGCGTGCGATTTATTTATATTATATAAAGCGGTGAATTTTCGACAACAACGGATACAAAAAAAAATCTTTTGTGTGTCGTCATGTATATTTTACGTTATGTTATGATGAGAAATGTTTGTCATCGAATATACCTATAATATAGGTCTTATATATTATTAAATGAAAAAAAAAGGTATCTCGGTAAAAGCTTGTTATTGTAACGTTTTACAGAATTTTTATCCAACCGATGATTGATCCGGAAAATCACTAATGATTATTTATCATTGACTATCCAAAAACACTGCAACTATAATAATAAATATAACTAGATATGCACGATAACTTTTATTTTATCATACTTCATTAACCGTTATTAGATGCTCTTTTGAAAAAAATAAATCTTATCAATTCCTAGGTTCTTCACAATATGAATCTTTATATAATGGCATAATGAATATTTAATTATAGCATATTGTTATTCAGATTGATATTTCAAACACCCGACTATCAACGATTATTATTAACGATCAATATCAACTCTATGATGACATTTTATATATTTGTATTATTTAATATCCCCAAATCCAAAAAAAAAAAAAAAAAAAAAAATGCACTTTTATTTTATATAATAGTCTGTGTTTTGATAGTAACTTTGTTACAAAAATACGTACCTGGTTTAAAGGACCTCGCGACTGCTATTATTATGTCAAAAACAACTGTTTCTAATTCCATCAGTCCGAGACGATATTAACTCCGGTATAAATGTTCAAGACATTTTTGTATTCTTTATAACTTGCTAGAGGCATCGTACCCAGAATACTTTTCATTTTTTATTGTAATAATAGTGGTTTAAATATTCAAAAATTTAATGAATTTAAAATAAAAATATTTAATTAACTAAAAATAAGGTTAGAAATATTCGGTGACCGATATCTAAAGAAGGTTATGAATAATCTATTAATGTTTTAAATTTTATTATAAAATATTAAGATATTTATATTTAATATTAATATTATTAATATTTATATTTATTTAATTATGTATTTTTACGTTCAGATAGAATTAGAATCGTCTATTTAAGTGAAAAATATAAATTTTTTCATGGTTGCAAAATAAATTGATAACATGTGAACGCGGAAACGTGTAATAGCTTCAAGTGTAATTTTGTTATGGGTTACATACTAACGTCTAACACTAATAACCATTTACGATTCACACAAGCACAAAGCCGTCCAGCAAAAGAATAGGTAATTGCGTATAAAATACTCCTTAATATACGGCAGTCACGAGACACCTTAAAATAAAAAGTACATTTTTATGGATTTTATTTTATTTATTTATATAAATTATACACAAGTACTCAATTTATATATATAATAGTCCCATTTTCATCATTTTTACCATAATTTATAATCCGTTTTCACTATACATAGTATATGTATAGTTATTTGTATAATAGGTACATTTTATTCATAATAATTCATAGGAAATAAAGATGTGTAATAACTAGGGTTTGGATTTAAATGCCTTAAAAATATCAAAAAATTCCCCTTAAAAATGTATTTATGATCTAAATACTCCAAAAAATTTCTTAAAAATCCACTAATATATATAAAAAAAATATATATATATACATTTATTATTATAATAATATATTTATAAAAAATACATAAAAAAATTCACCAAAACAATAACAAAGTACAATAAACAAATCAATTGATTGAAGGTTGTATGTAATCATCTAACGACAGGTGTGACATTAACCCTTTCACTGCAAATAACACACATGTACGTCATTGATGAAATCGCTTAAAAATAAAAATAATATTACTACAATATGATAATGTAACCCAATGGTTGAGACGAATTCATAGACGTAATAAAAAAAAGATCGAACAAATATCAAAGAAATTAAAAACAAACTAAAATTTAATCTTCCAAGGTTCTCAAACCATAATTATAATATTTTATAAGTCGAAATATATGACACCTGATAAGGTTTTCTTACATAGATAAAAATTTATATTTTAGTCGTTATACGATAGTAATCATTTATTGCATGTAACATTGTTTATTTCTTTATACTGATATATAGTTATCACCTATTTTGGGAACCAATCGTTAACTTCAATAACTAATATCTCCTTAAATAATGGCAAAAATAAAAAAGGATTATTTATAACCTATATAAAACTGGAATACACATCGATATTTTTTTTTTTGAAAATGCAAATTTAATTAAACACAGCCTAACCTAACTGTACACAGGAAAAAATTAGTTCACTAGTAAAAGGGTTAAGATAAATTTGAGAATAGTATTATTTAAAAACCAAATTACCTGACGTTATTTTATTACAAAATTAAAAAATATATTTTTATGTTTCAATCTTCGGTAAATTTTTTTTTTCGTAATATTACTAGAAATAGCTGGTTTAAATAAAAAAATGTTTAAAAGAAACCTAAAACATTAATTATGCCCTAATAACGTTGAATAAAATGCCTAAATACTTAAATAACCACGAAAAATGTCTCCATATAAGTTAATTGTTAGAATAGTAATACTTGAGACATATTTGTATCTTAGAAAGCATTTCAGAAAAATATGCAAATGCATCGAAATCCAAGCCCTAGTAATTATTAATTAGATATACCAATATACACGGGGCATTATATATATACACGTGCCTAAAGAAAATACTCAATGTGGGTTACCAGAAGTGGTTAAAAATGGTTATAGCAAATGGTATTGTATTTGATTAAAATGTCATTCTTGATATGATCCTGCTTCTGTGGCTATTTATATAGATATATAAGATTATTTTTTTCCAATATCGCCAACATAATATTATTATGTATTATCATACTTAACATATCACGTATTCTTATCAAGTATACATGAACACAATATTATGCGCCCATTCATAATATTATTATCTATAATTATATTACATGCACCCTAATAAATTTATAAAAAAACCAAATGAAAATTCAATTTTTTCGATTATCGAAGATATTACAAAAGCTTTACCAATATCTATTATTATAAACATTCACTTTATTCTGTTCGCCGTCCCTCAATTCGTATATATAATGTGTATTCCACTCTTTAATCAAAATACTTATCCGAATAAATAAATTATAAATTATTCATATTAAGTATTAGAATACTTACTTTGAAAAAATATATTTGGAATATTTATTTGAATACTTAAAAAGCACTCTGATCATTTTTAGTTTATAAATCGATCCTTATCCTATTTGCTATAAATGAATTTTTTATTACAAAACTCAAGAATAAAGAATGTATATTTATAAAAACAATATGTACACATACATTTGTTTCATTTTTTGAACGTTATATAACTCACATTACTTATTACTTATATTTTAATTTAATAGATATTTAAAATTAGGTAAATGTTTTTAGTGATGATCATTGGCTTAGTGATTAAAAAAATATAATACAGTCAGGAACAACCCTAGGATTAAAACAAAGGGGGGGGGAGTATTTGTAAATTAAAATGCAAAAAAATTAATTACCTAATAAATTGGTCATTCATTTTTTTTTACTAATTTCCAGAATAAACCTCTTAATTATAAACCCCGACTTTTTAAACCTCTTCCTGCCATTGATTAGTCGCTGAATATAGTAACAGTAGATTTGAATTTTGAAATATAATTTTATGATTAATAGTACTCTGCAAATCAGATTTCGTTCATTTATTTTTATAATTCTTATCTGTACAAATTACAATCCCGGAATTCAATTGTTTATGAATTGAAATTTGTTTACAATATCATAATAACTAATTTAAACTTTTCAATTAAAATTAAAATAATATATTTTTATAACAAATAATTGAAAATTTGTATTCGTAGTCAGGCAAAATAAGTATTTTTAGGAACATATAAATACATTCGTACAAGTATTCAGAATGCTTACTCGAATAAATATTGTTTGAAAAGTATTCAAAATAATATTCGAATACAAAATGAGTTTTTTATTTTTTTATTCAAATAACAATATCGTGACTTTTAGTCGTTTCCGAAATTTGAATATCATGGAACGTCATAAATGAAATATTAAAAGCAATAATAATTTGTAAATGAAAAATCAAACGTACGATTGTTTGCAAAGATGTAATTAATTCCGAGCCAACTCTGTCCATGCGTTGTGTCGCTGCCACCATGCTGTAGGGTTAAATATTTAAAGGTCTCGTCGTCGGTATATATACATTATATTTTACATTTATTATATTTTTATACATATTATATGCGAGTATAGGTACGCACTTATTTCTGATGTGCTAACGGACATCGAGGAAGAACGAAAAGGATCCGGTCAACAATATTAATACCTACTTCCGTGTCTTTTACGTTTATGGTTGAAGGATTTAAAATAAAAACATTTTTTTACCTACAATACGACCCACATCAAAATAATATTAAGTGTTTTAAAAAGTCATCTGTCTCAAAAGACACGTACATACGTCTATAATTAATATTTATGAACTTTTGGTTAGTATTTTAATTCTAATTGAACTATAAAAATAATAGGTATTAAAACGAAGTAATATGTTCAGTGTTGACACTGTACTAAGTACTTATCCTTAGGATTAAAATGAATAAAAATTTTGAGTACCTATTAAATATTTTTCAAACATTTTTGCTCCATTTTTCATATTAAGAACAATTTTTGAAACACTTTTAAAATATCTCTTTGGATTTATCCGGGTTGGTTTAAAATATTAATAACTTTGAACTTCTTTGGTATTCTTCGTAGTGGTTTGCATTATAAAGCAACCACAAAATTCCGCACACTGACATTCCCATAAGTTTTCTTCGGCTGTGGATGGTTTTGACGTAAAACGGTTTTTAAACTTATTTAATTTGAATAATCATCAAACAATAAAGTTATAGTTTCTTCCGAGTCATTTTTCATTTTTCTATTCCAAAAGTCCAACCCGCGTCTAATACCAGTGTTATAGTCGGTCGCAGACAAGCTTATTATATATATTATATACCTACACACTATACAGGAAATAGAAACGTGTTCTGGTGCTTATTTAGCTGGTCGTAAATTATTCATATCCGAGGGAAATTAATAAATTCCGTGTGCGGAGCAATAAAATAGCATAGTTGCGTCCAATATTTTCGGTCTGAAATGTTAACAAATATAATAATATATCCGCGTATTGCGTGCCATTGGCAATGGTGTTGATAACATCGTGTTGGATATGATATCGTCAAACAATATACAAGATCGAGTACAGTAATAATAAAGCGATTTAGTTAAATGACCGAATGCCAAAGTCCTGTTGAAGACCGTAAGGATTCACACTTGTGATTTATTATATAACGAATATTTCAGAATTATATTAACCGGAAATTCCCAAATTTTTCATAGATACGACCAAAATCTTAAATCTTTGGAACCCTTTTAAGTCTTAGTGGCCCCTATAACTGTTTTACTGTTTTAGATTCTGAGCGATGAGAGGAATGAATTAGTTTTACGATGATGTGTTTTTTTTTTTTTTTTATGTCTGTAAACAAAATTTTTATGAAAAGAAGTGCTTCGATCGTTACATTTAGCACTATTTTCTGGTAACAAATTACATCTAATTGGTACTTTAAAGAGGTAATTTTTCGAGTTTTTTAATGTTTTCGATAAACGCGTAAGAAAAAACTATCAAGAAATTAGCATAAAAATCGGTAAACACGATTTTGGTAAAATTCTCCATAACTCCGAAAATATTGCTTCTGGAGGCTTCAAATTTTCACCACAAACGTATATACACAAAATATTAATAAAAAAAAATGCGAGATATTTAATTCATAAAAGGGTTAGTTTCATAAAATTTAATACAGTGTTAAAAGTATACCATTATACCTACATACAAAATATTATAAAAATCGGTACATACAATATTTTTTAATAGCCAGTTAAATTTTTTTTTTAATATTCCTTAAATTTTTTGACACAACGGTATGAAATGGGTTCAAATTTTGAGTAAATAATGGATCTATCAACTTGAAATTTTTGCCAAATACATATATTAGCACATTATGAATTCAAAAAATTTTGGAAATTTTTTTCCCAATTTCGGGCTTTTTCTAGCAATTTTTAATTTTGAATCATTTAATTCATAATGGTCTTAATTTTAGTTTTTAATACCTGAAGATGTAATGCTGTATTAAAATTACGTTATTCTAACTACACACAAAAAAATTTAAAAATCGGCAAGTACAATAATTTTTAATAGCCATTTAATTTTTACGCTAATATGTATTATTTTGGTATGAAATGTGCTCGAATTTCGGGGAAATAATAGATTTACAACCTTGAAATTTTCACCAAAAACGTATATAAGTTCATTATAAGGGCAAAAAATGTATGGTCTACTAAAAGCAATTTTCAATTTTAAGTCATTAATTTATAATAAGTATAACTTTTCTACTTTATAAGCTTCGCTCAGAATCTTTTTTTTTTAAAGAAATAATTTATCATTACTTTCATATTCAATATATCCATCATCATTATCCTATCTAATGTGTGAAGTGCTTCCCATCTTTTTTAATAATTTAATATCAAAATAAAATGTCGAAATTAATCTATAAAATAATAAAAATATTGGAATTTATTTGAATTACCCGCCAAAAATGTAATCACAGACCACTTTTGGGTCTCTACTCGTTTGAGCATCTCTGATATAGTAATATTTCATTAAAAAAATACAATATAATTGCTTAAATATGTTGCTTATTTTGACAATTATAATTTATCTATATTATTAATTATTTACTAAACACAGCAACATTTATTCTCTAGTGATTCTCGAGTTCTCAACCTGACCTCTCTTCATGGACTCAGAATCAAAATGTTCTAATTCAGTGTATTAAAATTGTTCATGAGAGTATTTTGAAAATTTCTTAAATTGATAATTTTATATCGATTTAGTTTTCTATTTATCTGTAAAACATGTCCAATAATTATGGTAATTGGTTCATTTCAATTTCCAAATAAAGCTCATAAAATATGTAATAACTCAGTAAAATATAATTCTGGATAGTATTTAAATAATATTATTTTAAAAATGTGTGAATAAGATTACATTTTAGTTCTGAACTCACATAATGATCTACAGACATTTTTATTCTGGAGATATATAACTTATGAGTCGTGACATATATCAGTAGGATATTTGAATTATTTCCAGGATCGAATCCATATTGAATCGGGGACGTTACTATATTATAATCTACTCGGTGAATATATTATATTAATATGTATATATTATTATTATGTATATATATATATATATATATACCTATAATTATACAATAGTGATCCCTATAGAACAATACGGTATGATATTAATAATTATTGTTCAAAATCAAAGCAGAAATAAAACAATAGTCATATTCGTGCTCTATGCCTGCAATGGTTAATTTCCATAACATATACAAATGAACTGTAGGGTAGGTTTATTCTAGTACTACTAGAAAATACACATAAATACAGAGTAGATTTATACATACATATATGTAGTTAGGTAATGACGTAAAATATTTTCGATGGCGTAGAGAATGGCATATATTATATTATATATTTATGTAATCAACACATATTATGTATATGTGTATGCATTGGATGGAAAGTCAAATCACCGTTAAACTACCATTGTGATTTTCAAATCAGCGTTTTGCGACAATTAAACAATATGATAATAATATAAAACAAATAAGTTCAGAAAACCCACTTTGCGTGCGTACTAAATTTCCAGATTCTAAACGTATTTTAAACAATAAACTATAATTCCACAAAAAATTTTAAAACAAATTGTTAACCTATCATATACTTGTGTATAGAAAAAAAAAGAATATTATATATTATAAATAATTTGAATCCTTTTGTCACATAAGACACCTGACCCTTCTTTCCACTTTATCCATCCATACTTAATCCTGTGTTTCACAGTTTCCCAAAACCACTTTCCTTTTATAAAAAATAAATACTTGAACTTTCTAACCTCATTCACTTCGACCCCACTCAACTTTTTACTTTCCTTTCCCTGTTCGCTCTGTGTTCCCTCTCTCTAAAATCGTACTCTATATATTCTGTTTTACCCCTAATAACCATTAATCCTTTAAATTCAAGGGCTTCTATCTACTCTTAAATCTACCGTTCACTTCCTCAGGACCATGACAAAATAAACAGGTATGCTGGCAACTTTGTGATACGCAAGTACCGCCATATTGCTTTTCTCCAAAAGTTATCAATGTTCTTTTCTCGGTATGCACAATTTAAGTTATAGTGTTTTCCATATA